>JBBDGP010005646.1:0-99338 GCA_037952835.1 Lithobates septentrionalis
GTTTACCTTGCTTGTATGCTATAGTGTGGACTATGCACTTTATTATCTGGCCAGATTTTTACATGTACTGTATATATCTATTATATTGTGACATTTGGCAACACTTATGATTAAAAATTTCTCATGAATCATTTGCAACATTTTTGATTATGTTTATATTGCTGTCCAAATCCCAATGGGGAAACCTTTCCATTTATAGATTACTTGTTTCGGGGTGTGCAGAGCTTTCATTTCTCCCATATGTGTTTTTCCCTTTTTGTTCTATGGCAGGTAGGTAATTCTATAGCAGGTAGGTAATTCTATAGCAGGTAGGTTGTTCTGTAGTAGGTAGGTTGTTCTATGGCAGGGAGGTTGTTCTATGGTGAGTAGGTTGTTCTATGGCAGATAGGTTGCTCTATGTATATCTTGGAGGACTAAGCACTCATCTTTTGTGGATGTCGGCCGACTCCAATCCTTCATCCCAGCCAGACTCCATGATGGAGAGATCAGGGCTCTGTGGGGGTCAAACCATCCCTTCCAGGACTTCTTCTTCTTTACACTGCAGATAGTTCTTAATGATATTGGTTGGATGTTGGGGGTGGTTGTCCTGCTGCAGAATACATTTTGGGCCAATCACACGGCTCCCTGATGGTATGGCATAATGGAGAAGTATCTGCCTGGATTGAGGACACCATTGATCCTGACCAAATCTCCAACTCCATTTGCAGAAATGAAGCCCCAAACCTGCAAGGAACCTCCACCATGCTTCACAGTTGGCTGCAGACACTCATTGTACCGCCGTCCAGCCCTTCCCCCAACAAACTGCCTCCTGCTACAGCCAAATATTTCACATTGTGACTCCTCAGTCCAGATCACCTGCTGCCATTTTCTGCCCCCCCAGTTCCTATGTTTTCCCTGCGTAGCTGAGTGGCTTAGATTTGTTTTGATGTCGGAGACTTTTTTTCCGCAATTCTTCCATGAAGACCACTGGCCAGACTCCTCCGGACAGTAGATGGGAGTACTTGGGTCCCACTGGTTTCCTCCAGACTTCTCTGGATAGTAGATGGGGGTACCTGGGTCCCACTGGTTTCCATCAGACTTCTCCGGACAGTAGATGGGGGTACCTGGGTCCCACTGGTTTCCTCCAGACTTCTCTGGATAGTAGATGGGTGTACCTGGGTCCCACTGGTTTCCTCCAGACTTCTCTGGATAGTAGATGGGAGTACTTGGGTCCCACTGGTTTCCTCCAGACTTCTCTGGATAGTAGATGGGGGTACCTGGGTCCCACTGGTTTCCATCAGACTTCTCCGGACAGTAGATGGGAGTACTTGGGTCCCACTGGTTTCCTCCAGACTTCTCTGGATAGTAGATGGGGGTACCTGGGTCCCACTGGTTTCCATCAGACTTCTATGGACAGTAGATGGGGGTACCTGGGTCCCACTGGTTTCCATCAGACTTCTCTGGACAGTAGATGGGGGTACCTGGGTCCCACTGGTTTCCATCAGACTTCTCTGGACAGTAGATGGGGGTACCTGGGTCCCACTGGTTTCCTCCAGACTTCTCTGGACAGTAGATGGGGGTACCTGGGTCCCACTGGTTTCCTCCAGACTTCTCTGGATAGTAGATGGGTGTACCTGGGTCCCACTGGTTTTCTCCAGACTCCTCCAAACAGTAGATGGGGGTACCTGGGTCCCACTGGTTTCCATCAGACTTCTATGGACAGTAGATGGGGGTACCTGGGTCCCACTGGTTTCCATCAGACTTCTCCGGACAGTAGATGGGGGTACCTGGGTCCCACTGGTTTCCATCAGACTTCTATGGACAGTAGATGGGGGTACCTGGGTCCCACTGGTTTCCTCCAGACTTCTCTGGATAGTAGATGGGTGTACCTGGGTCCCACTGGTTTTCTCCAGACTCCTCCAAACAGTAGATGGGGGTACCTGGGTCCCACTGGTTTCCATCAGACTTCTATGGACAGTAGATGGGGGTACCTGGGTCCCACTGGTTTCCATCAGACTTCTATGGACAGTAGATGGGGGTACCTGGGTCCCACTGGTTTCCATCAGACTTCTATGGACAGTAGATGGGGGTACCTGGGTCCCACTGGTTTCCATCAGACTTCTATGGACAGTAGATGGGGGTACCTGGGTCCCACTGGTTTCCTCCAGTTCTGTGCTGACACTGTTGGTCGTCTTCCGATGTGGAAGGAAAGTAAGCATGATATGTCTGTCTTCTGCTGCATTAAGTTTCCTTGGCTGATCAGTGTGTCTATACTACTCAGCGTTGCCTAATCAATGGTGTCCTCAATGCTGAGATATGCGGACATATACTGTACGTATCTATCATGCCATACCATCAGGGAGGCGTGTGATTGGCCCCAAATTTATTCTGCAGCAGGACAACCGCCCCCAACATCCAGCCAATGTCATTAAGATCTATCTTCAGTATAAAGAAGAAGAAGGAATCCTGAAAGTGATGGTTTGGTCCCCACAGAGCCCTGATCTCCCCATCACGGAGTCTGTCTGAGATGAAGGATTGGAGGCAGCCGACATCCACAGAAGATCTGTGCTTAGTTCTCCAAGATCTACATAGAGCAACCTACCTGCCGAGTTCCTTCAACAACTGTGTGCAACCTAGAAGGCAAAGGGGGAGGGGGGCACCCCAAATATTTATTCGATTTTTCTTCTGTTTGCTCACTTTGCATTTTGTAAATTGCTAAAAATAAACAAACAATTAAAATATATGTTTAATAAAAGCATTTCTTACAACATTTCTTCACGCCTAAAACTGTTGCACATGACTGGCCCCACTCAAGGAGACAACCAATTGGACAAGTTCCTCTCGAGCCTCACCTGTACGGGTTCAAGGTGCACACGGTCACAGATGGGAACCGCAGTCGGTCAGAGTTGACGTTGACATTGATGCTCACCGGATAACTAAAATATTGTCCAAAGAGAAGTCCGAACTGCCAATACATCAGACCGAAGGTGACCAGGAACAGGACCAGCCAAAAGGCGGTTTTCATGCGGTTGTTTCGGGAACACACCAGCCGGATGGCTCCATGAATTGTCGTATTATTACAAAAGAACTCAAAGAGTTCCCGATATGATGAATAGAACTCGATGAGACCTTCCTTCTCCCTCTTCACCTCCTCCGCCGCCATCCTGGAGACACAAAAAACACATTTACTTCTTTATTCTCTTAAAGACCTTTGAAGGAAGAACCAATCTCTCTAAAAACCTAGTACACCTCAGTACCGGTCTGTCCTTCACATTCTTTATCGCCATGCCAACAGAGGCAGGACAATGGTGACATTTATGGTAATGTAAACTTTAACCCCCATCATAGAAATCGATGAATAAATGGCGTATTCCATGCTGGTCATTACTATGACATTCTGCTTCTGGTTGATCCCGCTGCTCTCTATCTCCCCCTCCTGTCCATGTCCCCAGTGCAGTTTTTGCAGTGGTGACAGTTCTGCACATGCTCAGTTCTCAGTGAGTTCCTATGCTGAGCATTTCCTCCCTATCACATCTCAGCAGTCCATGTGACTATAGAGTCACACATGTGGGCGTATACATGACAGGCCACTCCCCCCTCCTCCTCCTCCATGCTCACTAACCAGCTAAAACACAATGGGGCGGGACATTACGTGTAGATTACTGGAGGCTTCACCTCCCTCTTATACTAAGACAATGGATGGAGGGGGTGGGACACAGCCTGTGACTGGCAGAAATCCGCCCACATCATGTTATTGCCAAAAAGTAATAAAGGTTTGATTTCAAATATATATTTGTATGATGATTTACCAGTTTATTGATATTACTTATTTTTACTCCGTATTCCAAAGGCTGAACATGTGACCGGCAGCAGAGGACTAGAAGCTCCTCCTACTTATGTTTCCCTGCATACAGGCTGGGAGAGAGCCGAGTCATGTGACAGCTGGATATCCAATAGGAAAAAGGGACTTGGATGATTATATTTATAATAATTACAGACATAGAAGGGAGGATGTACATTACACAGAGTGTATCACTGTAATGGGACTAAGGGGTCTGTAGGACCTTTATTGTGGTCAGACTACTACTCTGACAGCTTATTTTAAGGACTCAGGGAACTTTTTTGGGAAGCAAGAGAAGTCACGTGACCAACTTATCAAAGTCACGTGACCGACTTATCAAAGTCACGTGACCGACTTATCAAAGTCATGTGACCGGCCTTTCTTTCCATCAAGGAAGACTTTGTATTTCTGACAGGGTCACTTTCTGTCCTTGCTGAAAAAGCTCTTGTCTTGTAAAATAATAACTAATGCAGCCACCACATCTAAGGACTGGGAAGCTGCAACATATTCCTTGGGGTAGATATCCTTCATGAGCACCTCTTCTTTTCCCCCTCACTTCCATTTGTTTGGAGAGAATGTTAGTTGCTACTCTATGCTCACCACAAATCGCATCGTTCCCGCTCCATCTCGGATGAAAGCAAAAGAGGAGCGGATACTTCTACTTACAGTGAGAACACAAAGAACAAATGTACCCCCCCCCCCAACAGGAAGTTGGATCACAGAAGCATAAGAAAGAAATCTAGAGATTTGGAAGGAGCCGAGAGACATAGAACTTCCGGGGAAGAGAACCTAAGAGGAAGAGACCCTCCGGGGAAGAGAACCTCCGGGGAAGAGACCCTTCGGGGAAGAGACCCTCCAAGGAATGGAACCTCCGGGGAAGAGAACCTCAGAGGAAGAGACCCTCCGGGGAAGAGAACCTCCGGGGAAGAGACCCTCCGGGGAAGAGACCCTCCGGGGAAGAGAACCTCCGGGGAAGAGACCCTCTGGGGAAGAGAACCTCAGAGGAAGAGACCCTCCGGGGAAGAGACCCTTCGGGGAAGAGACCCTCCAAGGAATGGAACCTCCGGGGAAGAGAACCTCAGAGGAAGAGACCCTCCGGGGAAGAGAACCTCCGGGGAAGAGACCCTCCGGGGAAGAAACCCTCCGGGGAAGAGAACCTCAGAGGAAGAGACCCTCCGGGGAAGAGAACCTCCGGGGAAGAGACCCTCCAAGGAATGGAACCTCCGGGGAAGAGAACCTCAGAGGAAGAGAACCTCCGGGGAAGAGACCCTCCGGGGAAGAGAACCTCAGAGGAAGAGACCCTCCGGGGAAGAGAACCTCCGGGGAAGAGACCCTTCGGGGAAGAGACCCTCCAAGGAATGGAACCTCCGGGGAAGAGAACCTCAGAGGAAGAGACCCTCCGGGGAAGAGAACCTCCGGGGAAGAGAACCTCCGGGGAAGAGACCCTCCGGGGAAGAGAACCTCAGAGGAAGAGACCCTCCGGGGAAGAGAACCTCCGGGGAAGAGACCCTCCGGGGAAGAGAACCTCAGAGGAAGAGACCCTCCGGGGAAGAGAACCTCCGGGGAAGAGACCCTTCGGGGAAGAGACCCTCCAAGGAATGGAACCTCCGGGGAAGAGAACCTCAGAGGAAGAGACCCTCCGGGGAAGAGAACCTCCGGGGAAGAGACCCTCCGGGGAAGAGAACCTCAGAGGAAGAGACCCTCCGGGGAAGAGAACCTCCGGGGAAGAGACCCTTCGGGGAAGAGACCCTCCAAGGAATGGAACCTCCGGGGAAGAGAACCTCAGAGGAAGAGACCCTCCGGGGAAGAGAACCTCCGGGGAAGAGACCCTTCGGGGAAGAGACCCTCCAAGGAATGGAACCTCCGGGGAAGAGAACCTCAGAGGAAGAGAACCTCCGGGGAATAGACCCTCCGGGGAAGAGAACCTCAGAGGAAGAGACCCTCCGGGGAAGAGAACCTCCGGGGAAGAGACCCTTCGGGGAAGAGACCCTCCAAGGAATGGAACCTCCGGGGAAGAGAACCTCAGAGGAAGAGACCCTCCGGGGAAGAGAACCTCCGGGGAAGAGACCCTCCGGGGAAGAGAAGCTCAGAGGAAGAGACCCTCTGGGGAAGAGAACCTCCGGGGAAGAGACCCTTCGGGGAAGAGACCCTCCAAGGAATGGAACCTCCGGGGAAGAGAACCTCAGAGGAAGAGACCCTCCGGGGAAGAGAACCTCCGGGGAAGAGACCCTCCGGGGAAGAGACCCTCCGGGGAAGAGAACCTCCGGGGAAGAGACCCTCTGGGGAAGAGAACCTCAGAGGAAGAGACCCTCCGGGGAAGAGACCCTTCGGGGAAGAGACCCTCCAAGGAATGGAACCTCCGGGGAAGAGAACCTCAGAGGAAGAGACCCTCCGGGGAAGAGAACCTCCGGGGAAGAGACCCTCCGGGGAAGAGACCCTCCGGGGAAGAGAACCTCCGGGGAAGAGACCCTCCAGGGAAGAGAACCTCCGGGGAAGAGAACCTCCGGGGAAGAGAACCTCAGGGGAAGAGAACCTCAGGGGAAGAGAACCTCCAAGGAATAGGTAACTTCCTACACATTTTCAGTGTAATTTGGCCACACCCGACCAACCCCCCCTCCAACATCAGGAATACAGATTTTTGAAGGTTCCGTGGTATACTGATGTAGTCACCAATCACATTTGGTTTCAGCAGGAAAGTTCCGAGGGTGGAACTTTGGGGATCATAGGACACAGTGAAAATTATCAATTATTAAAAAATTATGCCATCAGGTATTTTGGAGATGCCACCTCTAAGAAGTGGGGGTCATAGGACATTGTAGAGGGTCATAGGACATTGTAGAGGGTCATAGGACATTGTGGGGGTCATAGGACGATATGGGGGTCATAGGACATTGTAGGGGGTCATAGGACATTGATGGGGGTCATAGGATGATATGGGGGTCATAGGACATTGTAGAGGGTCATAGGACATTGTAGAGGGTCATAGGACATTGATGGGGGTCATAATACGATATGGGGGTCATAGGACATTGTAGGGGGTCATAGGACATTGATGGGGGTCATAGGATGATATGGGGGTCATAGGACATTGTAGAGGGTCATAGGACATTGTAGGGGTTCATAGGACATTGTAGGGGTCATAGGACATTGTAGAGGGTCATAGGACATTGTAGAGGGTCATAGGACATTGTAGGGGGTCATAGAACATTGTGGGGATCATAGGACATTGTAGAGGGTCATAGCACATTGTGGGGGTCATAGGACATTGTAGGGGTCATAGAACATTGTAGAGGGTCATAGGACATTGTAGGGGGTCATAGGACATTGTAGAGGGTCATAGCACATTGTGGGGGTTATGGACATTGTAGGGGGTCATAGGACATTGTAGGGGTCATAGGACATTGTAGGGGGTCATAGGACATTGTGGGGGTCATAGGACATTGTAGGGGTCATAGGACATTGTGAGGGTCATAGGACATTGTAGAGGGTCATAGGACATTGTAGGGGGTCATAGGACATTGTAGGGGGTCATAGGACATTGATGGGGGTCATAGGACGATATGGGGGTCATAGGACATTGTAGAGGGTCATAGGACATTGTAGGGGGTCATAGGACATTGATGGGGGTCATAGGACGATATGGGGGTAATAGGACATTGTAGGGGGTCATAGGACATTGTAGGGGTCATAGGACATTGTGGGGGTCATAGGACATTGTAGGGGGTCATAGGACATTGTGAGGGTCATAGGACATTGTGGGGGTCATAGGACATTGTGGGGATCATAGGACATTGTAGAGGGTCATAGGACATTGTGGGGGTCATAGGACATTGTAGGGGGTCATGGGACATTGTAGGGGTCATAGGACATTGTAGGGGGTCATAGGACATTGATTGGGGTCATAGGACGATATGGGGGTCATAGGGCATTGTAGAGGGTCATAGGACATTGTAGGGGGTCACAGGACATTTTAGGGGGTCATAGGACATTGTGGGGGTCATAGGACATTGTAGGGGTCATAGGACATTGTGAGGGTCATAGGACATTGTAGAGGGTCATAGGACATTGTAGGGGGTCATAGGACATTGATGGGGGTCATAGGACGATATGGGGGTCATAGGACATTGTAGAGGGTCATAGGACATTGTAGGGGGTCATAGGACATTGATGGGGGTCATAGGACGATATGGGGGTAATAGGACATTGTGAGGGTCATAGGACATTGTAGAAGGTCATAGGACATTGTAGAGGGTCATAGGACATTGTAGAAGGTCATAGGACATTGTAGAGGGTCATAGGACATTGTAGAGGGTCATAGGACATTGTAGGGGTCATAGGACATTGTAGAAGGTCATAGGACATTGTAGGGGTCATAGGACATTGTAGAAGGTCATAGGACATTGTAGGGGTCATAGGACATTGTAGAGGGTCATAGGACATTGTGGGGGTCATAGGACATTGTAGGGGTCATAGGACATTGTAGAAGGTCATAGGACATTGTAGGGGTCATAGGACATTGTAGAAGGTCATAGGACATTGTAGGGGTCATAGGACATTGTAGAGGGTCATAGGACATTGTGGGGGTCATAGGACATTGTAGAGGGTCATAGGACATTGTAGAAGGTCATAGGACATTGTAGGGGTCATAGGACATTGTAGAAGGTCATAGGACATTGTAGGGGTCATAGGACATTGTAGAAGGTCATAGGACATTGTAGGGGTCATATGACATTGTAGAGGGTCATAGGACATTGTGGGGGTCATAGGACATTGTAGGGGTCATAGGACATTGTGGGGGTCATAGGACGATATGGGGGTCATAGGACATTGTAGGGGGTCATAGGACATTGATGGGGGTCATAGGACATTGTGGGGGTCATAGGACGATATGGGGGTCATAGGACATTGTAGGGGGTCATAGGACATTGTAGGGGGTCATAGGACATTGCTGGGGGTCATAGGACATTGATGGGGGTCATAGGACGATATGGGGGTCATAGGACATTGTAGGGGGTCATAGGACATTGTAGGGGTTCATAGGACATTGTAGGGGGTCATAGGACATTGTAGAGGGTCATAGGACATTGTAGGGGGTCATAGAACATTGTGGGGATCATAGGACATTGTAGAGGGTCATAGCACATTGTGGGGGTCATAGGACATTGTAGGGGTCATAGAACATTGTAGAGGGTCATAGGACATTGTAGGGGGTCATAGGACATTGTAGAGGGTCATAGCACATTGTGGGGGTTATGGACATTGTAGGGGGTCATAGGACATTGTAGGGGGTCATAGGACATTGTGGGGGTCATAGGACATTGTGAGGGTCATAGGACATTGTAGAGGGTCATAGGACATTGTAGGGGGTCATAGGACATTGATGGGGGTCATAGGACGATATGGGGGTCATAGGACATTGTAGAGGGTCATAGGACATTGTAGGGGATCATAGGACATTGTAGGGGGTCATAGGACATTGATGGGGGTCATAGGATGATATGGGGGTAATAGGACATTGTAGGGGGTCATAGGACATTGTAGGGGTTCATAGGACATTGTAGGGGTCATAGGACATTGTGGGGGTCATAGGACATTGTGGGGGTCATAGGACATTGTGAGGGTCATAGGACATTGTGGGGGTCATCGGACATTGTGGGGGTCATAGGACATTGTGGGGATCATAGGACATTGTAGAGGGTCATAGGACATTGTGGGGGTCATAGGACATTGTAGGGGGTCATAGGACATTGTAGGGGTCATAGGACATTGTAGGGGTCATAGGACATTGTAGGGGGTCATAGGACATTGATTGGGGTCATAGGACGATATGGGGGTCATAGGGCATTGTAGAGGGTCATAGGACATTGTAGGGGGTCATAGGACATTTTAGGGGGTCATAGGACATTGTGGGGGTCATAGGACATTGTAGAGGGTCATAGGACATTGTGGGGGTCATAGGACATTGTAGGGGTCATAGGACATTGTAGGGGGTCATAGGATATTGTAGGGGGTCATAGGATGATGTGGGGGTCATAGGACATTGTGGGGGTCATAGGACATTGTAGAGGGTCATAGGACATTGTAGAAGGTCATAGGACATTGTAGGGGTCATAGGACATTGTAGAAGGTCATAGGACATTGTAGGGGTCATAGGACATTGTAGGGGTCATAGGACATTGTAGAGGGTCATAGGACATTGTGGGGGTCATAGGACATTATAGAGAGTCATAGGACATTGTGGGGGTCATAGGACATTGTAGGGGGTCATAGGACATTTTGGGGGTCATAGGACATTGTAGGGGGTCATAGGACATTTCGGGGGTCATAGGACATTGTAGAGAGTCATAGGACATTGTAGGGGGTCATAGGACATTGTAGGGGGTCATAGGACATTGTAGAGAGTCATAGGACATTGTGAGGGTCATAGGACATTGTAGGGGGTCATAGGACATTGTAGAGGGTCATAGGACATTGTAGGGGGTCATAGGACATTTTTGGGGTCATAGGACATTGTAGAGGGTCATAGGACATTGTAGGGGGTCATAGGACATGTTGGGGGTCATAGGACATTGTAGGGGGTCATAGGACATTGTAGAGGGTCATAGGACATTTTGGGGGTCATAGGACATTGTAGAGAGTCATAGGACATTGTGAGGGTCATAGGACATTGTTGGGGGTCATAGGACATTGTAGAGAGTCATAGGACATTGTGAGGGTCATAGGACATTGTTGGGGGTCATAGGACATTGTAGAGAGTCATAGGACATTGTGAGGGTCATAGGACATTGTTGGGGGTCATAGGACATTGTAGAGAGTCATAGGACATTGTGAGGGTCATAGGACATTGTTGGGGGTCATAGGACATTGTAGGGGGTCATAGGACATTGTAGGGGGTCATAGGACATTTTGGGGGTCATAGGACATTGTAGGGGGTCATAGGACATTGTAGAGGGTCATAGGACATTTTGGGGGTCATAGGACATTGTAGAGAGTCATAGGACATTGTAGAGGGTCATAGGACATTTTGGGGGTCATAGGACATTGTAGAGAGTCATAGGACATTGTGAGGGTCATAGGACATTGTTGGGGGTCATAGGACATTGTAGAGGGTCATAGGACATTGTTGGGGGTCATAGGACATTGTAGGGGGTCATAGGACATTGTAGGGGGTCATAGGACATTGTAGGGGGTCATAGGACATTGTGGGGGGTCATAGGACATTTTGGGGGTCACTTTGGAAGATATAATTCCCAAGATTCTATTAGTGGTTGTAAACCCAAGAAATGAAAAATGAACAAAGTAAATCCTTCCATAGTGTGGATCCTGTGTGCTCTCTGCATATCAGGCAATCCTGGAAGAGGCCCCTCCCCCTCCAGCACACAGCTGTGCACGTTTCCCTATGAGAGGATATGGGGGTGTTTGGGGGGTTGGGGGGGGGGGCACGGCGATGTCCCTGTATGTCCCGATCCACTTCCTGGCTTTTGGGCGTGGATGTGTGTGCCCCTGCTGATCTGTGCTGTGATTGGACACAGTACGAGTCCAATGATTTTGGCTGTATACCTGCTGACTGACTGTGGCCAATCACAGCACAGAGTTCTGTGTTTACAAATACACTGAACAGCGATCTGGCTGTCTCTTCTCAGGTGAGTTGCTCTGGGGGCACTCAGCAAGGGGGAGGGGCCAGGAGGGGCCCGCGGGGGGGGAGGGGCCAGAGTTGTCACCTCATCCCTTTAATCCGGGACACATAATAATTATTCGGGTTCTGAGGATAATTAATGCAGATGAGGCACCAAGTGAGTTTAATTATCACCTTAATCATCCACAGAACCCGAATAATTCATGTGTGTTCAGGTTTAGAGGGGTGAGGTGGTGACCCTAGGGGGACCCGAGAAGAGGGGGATGGGGGACCCGAAAAGAGGAGGAGGGGGACCTGAGAAGAGGGGGGACCCGAGAAGAGGGGGATGGGGGACCCGAAAAGAGGAGGAGGGGGACCTGAGAAGAGGGGGGACCCGAGAAGAGGGGGATGGGGGACCCGAGAAGAGGAGGAGGGGGACCTGAGAAGAGGGGGGACCCGAGAAGAGGAGGATGGGGGCCGCTCGGTGCAACTCCATCACAGAGCGGGAAGTAGAAGATGTTTATTATCATATAATCCCCCCGAAGACTTTCATGTGATTTCTTCTCGGATCTCGTCATGCGATTCGGAATGTCGTCGAGCCGCAAACAACGATTTATATTCTTTGTAACAGAAATCTGTAGAAATAAAAGGTGAATCATCTCAGGAAGACGTCCAACTCTTCCTAATAATTGTGATTGGAGCGATTATCCGGATATTTATAGAGATAATCACCTCTAATTAGGGATGAGGAGAGTATCCGGGCGTGTCCGGGCGTGTCCGGACAGGAGGGACATCCGAATACAGCGACTCTGTATATACCAGACCTGGGAGATCCTATGGAAGCTGGAAATCACTGTATAGGCACCAATACTGCACCCCGACTACACTGCTACTATGTGACTACTACACTGCTACTATGTGACTACTACACAGCTACTATGTGACTACTACACAGCTACTACAGAGCTACTGCACCTTTACTACATCCCGACTACACAGCTACTCCAGTGATCTTCACCAGCTTCTGGGTCCTGTGCTGAGCATTCTGGACACAGGAAGTCGGCTGATTGGCACTTTACTTTGAATACTTTACATTTTCTCAAAGCATGCAAATCTTTCTCTGATTGGATGAGGAGGAGGGGCCAGCCGGTGTCATCACACTCTCCACCTCGTCCAATCAGAGAAAGATTTGCATGCTTTGAGAAAATGTAAAGTATTCTCTGAATGGCACTCGAATCCATCGACCGACTTCCTGTGTTCACAATGCAGGACAGACACTCAGCATTGGACCCAGAAGCTAATAAAGATCAGTGTAGTAGCGATGTAGTAGCAGTGTAGTAGGGGTGTAGTATTGGTGTAGTAGGGTTGTAGCAGGGGTGTAGTAATAGTGTAGTAGGGATGGAGTAGCATTGTAGTAGGGGTGTAGTAGGGATGGAATAGTGGTGTAGTACCAGGGGTGTAGTAGAGATGGAGTAGCAGTGTAGCAGCAGTGCAGTAGTAGGGGTGTAGTAATAGTGTAGTAGGGGAGTAGTAGCAGTGTAGTAGCAATGGAGTAGCAGTGTAGTAGGGGTGAAGTAGGGATAGAGTTGCAGTGTAGTAGGGGTGTAGTAGCAGTGACGGAGTAGCAGTGTAGTAGCGGTGCAGTAGTGGATTAGTTGTGGTCTAGTAATAGTGTAGTAGGGGAGTAGTAGCAGTGTAGTAGGGATGGAGTAGCGGGGTAGTAGGGATTGAGTAGCAGGGTAGTAGGGGTGTAGTAGCAGTGTAGTAGGGGTCTAGTAATAGTGTAGTAGGGGTGTAGTAGCAGTGTAGTAGGGATGGAGTATTTCATTACTGTTCACATCCTGCAACACAGTTTTAATCACTTACCATGGGTTCTTTTTTTCCTTTTTGGGGGAGGCCCTTGAACCTTTGAACTTCTGTTCACACAAGTCTCCCCAATTGGCAAGTCATGAGGTATCCCCGGGATCACCCCAACTCTCAGTGTAGTAGTTCCTGATGTTGTGGACAGGGTTACACGGCCACTGGATAGTCCTTGACATGCCATGTATCGAGACCACCCCAATCTTTTCCTGGCTATCAGTTTTCCACACAACCTGTCCGATCGGAGAAGGGTAACCCCTATCCCGGAGTCTCAAGAAGTGCTACTACCTCTTGTCCACTAACCCGCACCACACTCCCAAGTGGGTTTCCATTATTTTTGGCATCAGCCACACAGGCAGACAGAGTCACGTCGATCCATGTCACATTTCATTGGCTCCTCTCGCCTTGGACACTGGGCCGCCATATGACCCAGTTGTTGGCAGGACCAACAGGGAACCTCATGGGGTTCAAGTTCTCCCTGCCGGCTCTCAGGAGGGTTTGACATCGGGGTGCTCCTGGTGGGAGTGTCAGGCACCTGAGCAGACACTTCCCTGGAGGGGACCAGCTCTCTTCTAATCAAGGGGCTCCTGGTGGGAGTGTCAGGCACCTGAACAGACACTTCCCTGGAGAGGACCAGCTCTCTGGTAATCGAGGGGCTCCTGGTGGGAGTGTCAGGCACCTGAGCAGACACTTCCCTGGAGGGGACCAGCTCTCTGGTAATTGAGGGGCTCCTGGTGGGAGTGTCAGGCACCCGAGCAGACACTTCCCTGGAGGGGACCAGCTCTCTTCTAATCAAGGGGCTCCTGGTGGGAGTGTCAGGCACCTGAGCAGACACTTCCCTGGAGAGGACCAGCTCTCTGGTAATCGTGGTGCTCCTGGTGGGAGTGTCAGGCACCTGAGCAGACACTTCCCTGGAGAGGACCAGCTCTCTGGTAATCGAGGGGCTCCTGGTGGGAGTGTCAGGCACCCGAGCAGACACTTCCCTGGAGGGGACCAGCTCTCTGGTAATCGAGGGGCTCCTGGTGGGAGTGTCAGGCACCTGAGCAGACACTTCCCTGGAGAGGACCAGCTCTCTGGTAATCGTGGTGCTCCTGGTGGGAGTGTCAGGCACCTGAGCAGACACTTCCCTGGAGAGGACCAGCTCTCTGGTAATCGAGGGGCTCCTGGTGGGAGTGTCAGGCACCTGAGCAGACACTTCCCTGGAGAGGACCAGCTCTCTGGTAATCGAGGTGCTCCTGGTGGGAGTGTCAGGCACCTGAGCAGACACTTCCCTGGAGGGGACCAGCTCTCTTCTAATCAAGGGGCTCCTGGTGGGAGTGTCAGGCACCTGAGCAGACACTTCCCTGGAGGGGACCAGCTCTCTGGTAATCGAGGGGCTCCTGGTGGGAGTGTCAGGCACCTGAGCAGACACTTCCCTGGAGAGGACCAGCTCTCTGGTAATCGAGGGGCTCCTGGTGGGAGTGTCAGGCACCCGAGCAGACACTTCCCTGGAGAGGACCAGCTCTCTGGTAATCGAGGGGCTCCTGGTGGGAGTGTCAGGCACCCGAGCAGACACTTCCCTGGAGGGGACCAGCTCTCTGGTAATCGAGGGGCTCTCCTGGACACTTTCCGCACAGCAGCAGCCATCTCATCCAGGGACTGCGACTCCAACTGAAGCCACCCATCGGTGCAGCTCCTGAGGAAGACCACGCATCCATTGCAACTCGCTCCACAATCTGAGTGGTGGTCTTCTCCTCCGGTTTCCATCAATCCTGGAGCATATGCAATAGGTGATAGAGCTGTGCAGGCTTAGATCTGTCAAAGCTCCAGTCATGAACACGGCTTGTGGGGCCACAATCACTCCCAGCCTGGCCGGTATTTCTGCAGTTTGTAGTCCCGTGCCGACTCCGGGGCCAAGTCACAGAATGCCTGTTGGGGATGTGCAGTCAGAACAACCGCCCCGTCATTCTCAGGTAGACCTTCCTTTTATACAACCCACTCAAACATCGCTCAGTCCGCAGAGTCACCCTCATCAATGGGGCCACCTCTCAGCCTGCTGGGTTACTACCTCTTGTAAGGCCGCTATCTGTTCCACCGGTAAACAGGAGGTGCAGCTGAAAAAAAATAAATAAAAGTCAGCAGCTACAAACACTGTAGCTGCTGACCTTTAATAAGGACACTTATCTGTCCTGGGTGCCCGCAATGTCGGCCGCCCGAGGCCAATCGGTCCATCGGATCGGGTCCCGGCACCGCCATTCGAACTAAGGGAAACAGGTAGTGGAGCCTTGCGGCTTCACTGCCGGTTTCCTGTCGCGCGGCACTTTGTGAATGGCCGGCTGTGTTGTGGGACACACAGAATTCTCAGAACACAGCGCGCCCCATTCCCCAGAAGACACCACGAGGAGGAAAATGAAGATCACAGCGGAGTAGGCAGTGGCAGATTAGGGCAATCTGCCTAGCAACAGCCATTTCTGGTAAGTAAAAAATTTTTTATTTATTTTTTCATATTTTTAGGAGCATTTTTGTGTAATTTTTTTTTTTTTTTTTTAGGGTGGACCTCTGCTTAAGGGGTTGGTTTCTTGTTGTGCAGTGACTGACTGTGCCAGGACCTGCCCATTAGCCAGTATCAGGTGATTGACCAGGTCCTCCATGGTTTGTTCAGAAGATTTCACCGCTTTGCAGCTTTAACCCAAGACATGGGATTGGACTATACCCCTCAAACTGCCAAATGCGTTCCTCCACCAACTGTAAGGGATCAGAGGGGTGAAGAGCCGGATCAGAGGGGTGAAGAGCCGGATCAGAGGAGTGAAGAGCCGGATCAGAGGAGTGAAGAGCCGGATCAGAGGGGTGAAGAGCCGGACCAGAGGGGTGAAGAGCCGGATCAGAGGGGTGAAGGGCCGGACCAGAGGAGTGAAGAGATGGATCAGAGGGATGAGGAGCCGGATCAGAGGGGTGAAGAGCCGGATCAGAGGGGTGAAGAGACGGATCAGAGGGATGAGGAGCCGGATCAGAGGGGTGAAGAGACGGATCAGAGGAGTGAAGAGCCGGTTCAGAGGAGTGAAGAGCCGGATCAGAGGGGTGAAGAGCCGGACCAGAGGGGGGAAGAGACGGATCAGAGGAGTGAAGAGCCGGTTCAGAGGAGTGAAGAGCCGGATCAGAGGGGTGAAGAGCCGGACCAGAGGGGTGAAGAGCCGGACCAGAGGGGGGAAGAGACGGATCAGAGGGGGGAAGAGACGGATCAGAGGGGTGAAGGGCCGGACCAGAGGGGGGAAGAGTTGGATCAGAGGGGTGAAGAGTCGGATCAGAGTAATGAATGACCGGATCAGAGGGGTGAAGAGCCTGGATCAGAGGGGTGAAGAGAAGGATCAGAGGGGTGAAGGGCCGGACCAGAGGGGGGAAGAGTTGGATCAGAGGGGGGAAGAGTCGGATCAGAGGGGTGAAGGGCCGGACCAGAGGAGTGAAGATCCGGATCAGAGGGGTGAAGAGCCGGATCAGAGGGGTGAAGGGCCGGACCAGAGGGGTGAAGAGTCGGACCAGAGGGGTGAAGGGCCGGATCAGAGGGGTGAAGAGCCGGATCAGAGGGATGAACGGCCGGATCAGAGGGGTGAAGGGCCGGACCAGAGGAGTGAAGATCCGGATCAGAGGGGTGAAGAGCCGGATCAGAGGGGTGAAGGGCCGGACCAGAGGGGTGAAGAGTCGGACCAGAGGGGTGAAGGGCCGGATCAGAGGGGTGAAGAGCCGGATCAGAGGGATGAACGGCCGGATCAGAGGGGTGAAGGGCCGGACCAGAGGAGTGAAGAGCCGGATCAGAGGGGTGAAGAGTCGGATCAGAGGGGTGAAGAGTTGGATCAGAGGAGTGAAGAGCCGGATCAGAGGAATGAACGACCGGATCAGAGGGGTGAAGAGCCGATCAGAGGGGTGAAGAGACGGATCAGAGGGGTGAAGGGCCGGACCAGAGGGGGGAAGAGTTGGATCAGAGGGGGGAAGAGTCAGATCAGAGGGGTGAAGGGCCGGACCAGAGGAGTGAAGAGCCGGATCAGAGGGGTGAAGGGCCGGACCAGAGGGGTGAAGAGTCGGACCAGAGGGGTGAAGGGCCGGATCAGAGGGGTGAAGAGCCGGATCAGAGGGATGAACGGCCGGATCAGAGGGGGGAAGAGCTGGATCAGAGGGGTGAAGGGCCGGACCAGAGGAGTGAAGAGCCGGATCAGAGGGGTGAAGAGTCGGATCAGAGGGGTGAAGAGCCGGATCAGAGGAATGAACGACCGGATCAGAGGGGTGAAGAGCCGGACCAGAGGGGAGAAGAGTTGGATCAGAGGGGGGAAGAGTCGGATCAGAGGGGGGAAGAGTCGGATCAGAGGGGGGAAGAGTCGGATCAGAGGGGTGAACGGCCAGATCAGAGGGGTGAAGAGCCGGATTAGAGGGGTGAAGAGCCGGATCAGAGGGGGGAAGAGTCGGATCAGAGGGGTGAACGGCCAGATCAGAGGGGTGAAGAGCCGGATTAGAGGGGTGAAGAGCCGGATCAGAGGGGGGAAGAGTCGGATCAGAGGGGTGAACGGTCAGATCAGAGGGGTGAAGAGCCGGATCAGAGGGGTGAAGGGCCGGACCAGAGGGGGGAAGAGTTGGATCAGAGGGGGGAAGAGTCGGATCAGAAGGGTGAACGGCCAGATCAGAGGGGTGAAGAGCCGGACCAGAGGGGGGAAGAGTTGGATTAGAGGGGGGAAGAGTCGGATCAGAGGGGTGAAGGGCCGGGCCAGAGGGGTGAAGGGCCAGATCAGAGGGCTGAAGAGACGGATCAGAGGAGTGAAGAGCCGGATTAGAGGAGTGAAGAGACGGATCAGAGGAGTGAAGAGCCGGATCAGAGGGGTGAAGAGACGGATCAGAGGGGTGAAGGGCCGGACCAGAGGGGGGAAGAGTCGGATCAGAGGGGTGAAGGGCCGGATCAGAGGGGTGAAGGGCCGGACCAGAGGGGTGAAGAGTCGGACCAGAGGGGTGAAGAGTCGGACCAGAGGGGTGAAGTGCCGGATCAGAGGGGTGAAGAGCCGGATCAGAGCAATGAACGGCCGGATCAGAGGGGTGAAGGGACGGATCAGAGGGGTGAAGAGTCGGATCAGAGGGGTGAAGAGTCGGATCAGAGGGGTGAAGAGTCGGATCAGAGGGGTGAAGAGTCGGATCAGAGGGGTGAAGAGTCGGATCAGAGGGGTGAAGAGTCGGATCAGAGGGGTGAAGAGTCGGATCAGAGGGGTGAAGAGTCGGATCAGAGGGGGAAGAGTCGGATCAGAGGGGTGAAGAGTCGGATCAGAGGGGTGAAGAGTCGGATCAGAGGGGTGAAGAGCCGGATCAGAGGGGTGAAGAGCCGGATCAGAGGGGTGAAGAACCGGATCAGAGGGGTGAAGAGCCGGATCAGAGGGGTGAACGGCCGGATCAGAGGGGTGAAGAGCCGGATCAGAGGGGTGAAAAGCCGGATCAGAGGGGTGAAGAGTCGGATCAGAGGGGTGAAGAGTCGGATCACAGGGGTGAAGAGCCGGATCAGAGGGGTGAAGAGCCGGATCAGAGGGGTGAAGAGCCGGATCAGAGGGGTGAACGGCTGGATCAGAGGGGTGAAAAGCCGGATCCGAGGGGGGAAGAGCCGGATCAGAGGGGTGAAGAGTCGGATCAGAGGGGGGAAGAGCCGGATCAGAGGGGTGAAGAGCCGGATCAGAGGGGTGAAGAGCCGGATCAGAGGGGTGAAGAGTCGGATCAGAGGGGGGAAGAGCCGGATCAGAGGGGTGAAGAGAGGGATCAGAGGGGTGAAGAGCCGGATCAGAGGGGTGAGGAGTCGGATCAGAGGGGTGAGGAGTCGGATCAGAGGTGTGAAGAATCGGACCAGAGGGGGGAAGAGTCGGACCAGAGGGGTGAAGAGTCGGACCAGATGGGTGAGGAGTCGGACCAGAGGGGTGAAGAGTCGGACCAGAGGGGTGAAGAGTCGGACCAGATGGGTGAGGAGTCGGACCAGAGGGGTGAAGAGTCGGACCAGATGGGTGAGGAGTCGGACCAGAGGGGTGAAGAGTCGGATCAGAGGGGTGAAGAGTCGGACCAGAGGGGTGAAGAGTCGGATCAGAGGGGTGAAGAGTCGGATCAGAGGGGTGAAGAGTCGGACCAGAGGGGTGAAGAGTCGGACCAGAGGGGTGAAGAGTCGGACCAGAGGGGTGAAGAGTCGGATCAGAGGGGTGAAGAGTCGGACCAGATGGGTGAGGAGTCGGACCAGAGGGGTGAAGAGTCGGATCAGAGGGGTGAAGAGTTGGACCAGAGGGGTGAAGAGTCGGATCAGAGGGGTGAAGAGTCGGACCAGATGGGTGAGGAGTCGGACCAGAGGGGTGAAGAGTCGGACCAGAGGGGTGAAGAGTCGGATCAGAGGGGTGAAGAGTCGGACCAGAGGGGTGAAGAGTCAGACCAGATGGGTGAAGAGTCGGACCAGAGGGGTGAAGAGTCGGACCAGAGGGGTGAAGAGTCGGATCAGAGGGGTGAAGAGTCGGACCAGATGGGTGAGGAGTCGGACCAGAGGGGTGAAGAGTCGGACCAGAGGGGTGAAGAGTCGGATCAGAGGGGTGAAGAGTCGGACCAGAGGGGTGAAGAGTCAGACCAGATGGGTGAAGAGTCGGACCAGAGGGGTGAAGAGTCAGACCAGATGGGTGAAGAGTCGGACCAGAGGGGTGAAGAGTCGGATCAGAGGGGTGAAGAGTCAGACCAGAGGGGTGAAGAGTCAGACCAGATGGGTGAAGAGTCGGACCAGAGGGGTGAAGAGTCGGACCAGAGACAGTCCAGTAAAGTAAACGTAGCTTTGTTCAGCAAAAAGGCAAATCAAGCAGAAGACCGACAGGCTTGTCTTGTAGAGTTGAACACACCGGTAAAGTTCCGTCTCGTAGTGAACAGGTTTATATAGAAGCTCTGGACCTCCGAAGGTTTATCTCACCCCAGAAGGCCACAATCCAGCAATGGCCTCTCCTCCCAACCTGCTGATGTCTCTTTCCAAACAGCTCCACTGACATTTCCAGATCCCCTGATTATTAGGGAAGTCCCCACCCTACTCCGTTCTTCTATTCACTACTCCAGACTGACTCTCTACAATAGATAATGATGTCCCACCAACTTCTCATAAACCCTCCAAAGACAGAAGATCCACCCAGAGATGATCCATGAAGACCCCTACATATAATATGGCTTTCTACAAGGGTTTGGCATTATGCTTATAGAATTTGGACTTCCATAGCTTGAGAAAAAGAGAATCTACAATTCAATATCCTCATCTTCTGTCATATCAATGTCAGAATTCTCACCTGGCCGTATGATAGTTGTGTTTAGAAGCAGGAATACATAGCAACTACCATGGGCTGCAATTACAGGCTTGCTGGAGCCTAACTTGTCAATGAACTTTGATAGACATTGTGCCGGCTTGGATTACAAAGTAGATGATTGCCTGCAGTCCCGTGTTGACTTTTCCCACAGTGAAGCAATAAGAATATTGACACACAGATTATATGTGCCGCTCACTTTTCCTCATTGTATCACCACTAGGGATGAGCTTCGTGTTCGACTCGAACATCGGCTGTTCGGTCGTTCGCCGAATTGCGAACGATATGGGCCGTTCGCGCCAAATTCGTGTGGTGCGTCACGGCCCATAATTCACTGCGGCATCGCAGTGCATTGCTGGCTGATGATTGGCCAAGCATGCACTATGACCCGCATGCTTGGCCAATCACAGCGCCGTCAGTAGAGAGAGCTGTAATTGGCCAACGCCAGGGTGGCTTTGGCCAATTATGGCTCAGGGGATTTAGTACACGCCCCACACTATATAAGGCCGCCTGCACGGCAGCCCTGTGTAGTGTGTTCCGGTGTGCTGAGAGATAGAGAGAGAGAGACAGACAGTGTCATTTGATTTGAGTTAGATAGATTAGGCTAGATCTGTTCCTGCTATTTACATTTAGTGCAGTGCGTCCTGCTCACAGTGTTCAGATAGATCTGTTCCTGCTATTTACATTTAGTGCAGTGCGTCCTGCTCACAGTGTTCAGCTAGATCCGTTCCTGCTATTTACATTTAGTGCAGTGCGTCCTGCTCACAGTGTTCAGCTAGATCCGTTCCTGTTATCTTCCCACTGACAGGCAGGCTTGTCTGGTTACAGTATATAAAGCTACCTGAAGAAAATTACAGGTGTTCTATCCCAGCTTAGTGCAGCTACAGGCCATTAGTATGTCTGGAAGGCCAAGAAGGAGAGGCAGACAGTCACAAGCCAATAAGAGAGGGCAAGCAGGCTCTGTGTCTAGTGCTGGTCGTGGAGACGGTGCATCCTCATCAGCACGTGGCCATGGGACACGCTTGGCCTTTTTTTCGGCAGCTGGCCGTGTTGAGCCGCAACATGCGGAAGACTTGGTCGAGTGGATGACCAAGCCGTCCTCATCCTCCTCATCCTCTCTCACCCATGCCCAGGGTGCTTTGTCTGGCAAAGCAGCGGCCTCTTCCCTCAGCTCAATGTCATCAGTGTCTCCTTCCCTAGCTCCACCATGTCCTCCTGAGGATTCCCTCGAACTGTTTGACCACAGTGTTGGGTACATGCTCCAGGAGGATGCCCAGCGTTAGGAAGGCTCTGATGATGATACTGAGCTCGATGAAGGCAGTAACATGAGCACGGACAGAGGGGGTGCCCAAGAAGGACAGCAATCTGGCAGTCATGCTCCCCCTGCTGCAGCATACTGCCAGGTTTGCTCCAGTGATGAGGAGGGAGGGGATGATGAGGTCACTGACTCAACGTGGGTGCCTGATAGGAGAGAGGAGGAGGAGGAGGAGGAGGCGGCACATCACCAACGAGGCAGGATGCCCTCCAGGGGCCAGCCTAAGGGCAGCACATTGACTGCATCACACCCCAAAGCTCCACATGTGCAGGGCGCTGCAGTCTCTGCGCGTTATTCAAAAAGTTCTTTGGTGTGGGCCTTTTTTGAGACGAGTGCATCAGATCGCACCGCTGCTATTTGCAACATATGTCTCAAGCGTATCTCGCGTGGCCAAAACATCTCCCACTTGGGTACCACATGCTTGACCAGACATATGTTGACCTGCCATGCAGTTCGTTGGCAAGCGTATCTAAAAGACCCACACCAAAGAACAAAGAGGATCTCTCCTTGCTCCTCATCAGCTGAGATTTCCAACCCCACTAGACCTTCAGTCCTCTCTGAGACCTGCAGTGAGAGGAATGAAGGTGTAGAATTAGGTGTGTCACAGCCAGGTACTTGTGGGCAATCTGCTTTTGGTACACCGACGCCAGATTGTACCAGGCAAATTTCCCTGCCCCAGCTGCTGCACCGCCGAAAGAAGTTTGCTCCCAGCCATCCCCATGCCCAGCGGTTGAATGCTAGCTTGGCAAAATTGCTAGCACTTCAACTGCTGCCTTTTCAGTTGGTAGACTCTGCCCCCTTCCGTGAGTTTGTGGAATGTGCGGTTCCTCAGTGGCAGGTACCCAAACGCCACTTTTTCTCACGGAAGGCGATTCCGGCTCTCTACCGGCATGTGGAAGGCAATGTCCATGCCTCGCTGGACAGGGCGGTCAGCGGTAAGGTGCATATTACCGCTGACTCATGGTCCAGCAGGCATGGACAGGGACGTTACCTAAGTTTCACGGCGCATTGGGTGACTCTGCTGGCAGCTGGGAAGGATGCAGGACAAGGTGCAGTAGTGTTGGAGGTTGTTCCGCCACCACGCCTCCAAAATGCTAATTGTGACACACCTCTCTCCTCCACCCCCTCCTCTTCTTCTTCCTCCATGGCCTCTTCCTCGGAACCAGCGGTGCTCCGTAGGCGTTCAAGGGGCTACGCAAGTACGCAGGCCAAAAGATGCCATGCGGTGCTTGAGCTGGTGTGCTTGGGGGACAGGAGCCACACTGGGGCAGAGGTTCTGTCAGCTCTGCAGGGGCAGGTTCAGAGGTGGTTGACGCCACGCCAACTTAAGGCAGGAATGGTGGTTTGCGACAATGGCACCAACCTCCTCTCTGCCCTCCGACAGGGAGAACTGACCCATGTGCCCTGTTTGGCTCACGTCCTTAACTTGGTGGTGCAGCGGTTCTTGGGCAGGTACCCGGGCTTACAGGATGTCCTGAGGCAGGCCAGGAAAGTCTGTGTGCATTTCCGCCGGTCATATAATGCCAGTGCTCGGCTGACGGACCTCCAAAAGGAGTTTAACCTGCCCAAGAACCGCCTAATCTGTGACATGCCCACCAGGTGGAACTCAACGTTGGCCATGCTGCAGCGGCTGCACACGCAGCAGAGGGCCATCAATGAGTACCTGTGCGACTATGGCACCAGGACAGGGTCAGGGGAGCTTGGTTTTTTTTCCCCACGCCAGTGGGCCATGATCAGGGATGCATGCACTGTCCTGTCACCATTCGAGGAGGCCACGAGGATGGTGAGCACTGACAGTGCATGCATCAGTGACACTGTCCCCCTTGTCCACCTGTTGGAGCACACGCTGCGTGGAATAATGGACAGGGCACTTGAGGCAGAACAGAGGCAGGAAGAGGAGGACTTCCTTAGCTCTCAAGGCCCCCTTTATCCAGACAGTGTTCCTGCGTGCCCGCCGATCACACAGGAAGAGGACGAGGAGGAGGAGGAGGAGGAGGAAGATTGTGTCAGTATGGAGGTGGAGCCTGGCACTCAGCATCAGCAGCAGTCTTTAAGGGATCAGTCCCAAGGAACACATGGACTTGTACGTGGCTGGGAGGAGGTGGCTGCGGACGTTGTTGTCCTTAGTGACCCAGAGGACTCCGGACCGAATGCCTCAGCAAACCTACGCTGCATGGCCTCCCTGATCCTGCAAAGCCTGCGTAAGGATCCTCGTATTCGTGGTATCAAGGAGAAGGACCAATACTGGCTGGCAACCCTCCTTGATCCACGTTACAAGGGTAAGGTTGCGGACCTTATCTTGCCATCGCAGAGGGAGCAGAGGATGAAACATCTTCGGGAGGCCTTGCAGAAAGGTCTGTGCAACGCGTTCCCAGAGACTGGGAGGTTACAAACTCCTGTTTCTGGACAATGTGTTGCTGAGGCTTCGGTCAGTCAAAGAAGGAGCGGTGGAGAAGGTGGCCGTCTGACCGATGCGTTCAGACAATTTTTTGGTCCGCAGCCCCAAGGTATGATCGGTTCCAGCAACCATCGCCAGCGTCTGTTTTACATGGTGCAGGAATACCTAGGGGCAAGATCAGACTTGGACACCTTTCCCACCGAAAATCCTCTGGGTTACTGGGTCTTGAGGATGGATCACTGGCCAGAGCTTGCACAGTATGCAATTGAGCTACTGGCCTGTCCTGCATCCAGCGTTCTTTCGGAACGCACATTCAGTGCTGCTGGAGGCGTGGTAACCGATCACAGGGTGCGTCTGTCCACCGACTCGGTCGATCGGCTGACCTTCATAAAAATGAATCAGTCTTGGATCACCACCAGCTACCAAGCACCTGATGCTGATGTAACCAAATAATTATTTTTGAAATCTCAGATCCCTTCAAAGACTGCCTATGCTGATGCTGAGTGACTATCCCTGAGTAATTATCCTCTTCCTCCTCAATCATCACGCTGATAGCTTGTAAGAACATTTTTGGTTCTGGGCGCCACCACCAGTGCCTAAGGCACAATTTTTCAGCCCCTGTTTAACAGGGGCGTGTAATTACAATTTTTGATGCAATACTTTGCAGCAGGGCTCGTTCCTGCATTCCAACTAGAGTGTCTGTGAGGGGTTGCAGTGTTGTGGCACCAGCACCAGTGCCTAAGGCCTAATTTTTCAGCTCCTGTTCAACAGGGGCATGTAATTACAATTCTTGATCTAATATTTCACAGCAGGGCCCTGTGAGGGCTTACAGTGTTTTGGCCACAGCAACACCTAAGGCCCAAATTTCTGCTGAGTATATAGGGCAGGACCCTACTTTCAAACATCTAACTTACAAACGACTCCTACTTGCAAACGGAAGGAGACAACAGGAAGTGAGATGAAATCTACCCCTAGGAAGGGAAATTCTCTCATGTAAGAGTTAATATGGGAAAACAATTTCTCCTTTCCACTGATGCTTTCCAATCCTTGTTCCACAAAAAAACCCAAATTTTCAAAAAACATTTTTCATTGGGACAAAAAAGTGAGGTGAAATCTTCTGAAGAGGAGGAAAGACAGCAAAACAAATGTCACAGGGGTGATAACCCTTCTCTAGGTTTTCCAAAAACCTTAAAAAAGATTTTTTGGCTGGAGCTAAACACGTTAAAAATGTACCCGTTCAAAATTACAAACAGATTCTACTTAACAACAAACCTACAGTCCCTGTCTTGTTTGCACCGCCTGTATACTGCTGTTCAGAGTATATAGGGCCTTTCCTTATTTTAATTTGGGTGCGGGGTTCCCCTTAATATCCATACAAGACCCAAAGGGCCTGGTAATGGACTGGGGGGTACCCATGCCGTTTGTCTCACTGATTTTCATCCATATTGCCAGGACCCGACATGACATTAAACCCGCAAGCAGTTTTAAATGAGATTTTTTCCTTTAAAAATGACATTTGGTGCAGGGACTGTTCTAAACATGGGAAACACGCGTCACTTTACAGGCATACTATAGACACCCCCCAGGTACCATATTTAAAGGAATATTTCACTTTTTTTTTTTTACTTTAAGCATCATTAAAATCACTGCTCCCGAAAAAACGGCCGTTTTTAAAAGTTTTTTTTGCATTGATACATGTCCCCTGGGGCAGGACCCAGGTCCCCAAACACTTTTTAGGACAATACCATGCAAATTAGCCTTTAAAATGAGCACTTTTGATTTCGAACGTTCGAGTCCCATAGACGTCAATGGGGTTCTAACGTTCGTGCGAACTTTCGGTCCGTTCGCGGGTTCTGGTGCGAACCGAACCGGGGGGTGTTCGGCTCATCCCTAATCACCACCCTCATTCATGGTCACATGAAAATTGTATTCATTCATGATGATCCCGCTGCTCTCTATCTCCCCCTTCTGTCCATGTCCCCAATGCATTTGGATATTTTGCAGGGCAGTGTTGGCAGCTCTGCACATGCTCAGTTACATAGTTACATAGTAGGTGTGGTTGAAAAAAGACACAAGTCCATCAAGTCCAACCTATGTGTGTGATTATATGTCAGTATTACATTGTATATCCCTGTATATTGCGGTCATTCAGGTGATTATCTAATAGTTTCTTGAAGCTATCAATGCTCCCCGCTGAGACCACCGCCTGTGGAAGGGAATTCCACATCCTTGCCGCTCTTACAGTAAAGAACCCTCTACGTAGTTTAAGGTTAAACCACTTTTCTTCTAATCCTAATGAGTGGCCACGAGTCTTAAACTCTCTTCTGCGAAAAAGTTTTATCCCTATTGTGGGGTCACCAGTCCGGTATTTGTATATTGTGGGGTCACCAGTCCGGTATTTATATATTGTGGGGTCACCAGTCCGGTATTTGTATATTGTGGGGTCACCAGTCCGGTATTTATATATTGTGGGGTCACCAGTCCGGTATTTATATATTGTGGGGTCACCAGTCCGGTATTTGTATATTGTGGGGTCACCAGTCCGGTATTTATATATTGTGGGGTCACCAGTCCGGTATTTATATATTGTGGGGTCACCAGTCCGGTATTTGTATATTGTGGGGTCACCAGTCCGGTATTTGTATATTGTGGGGTCACCAGTCCGGTATTTATATATTGTGGGGTCACCAGTCCGATATTTGTATATTGTGGGGTCACCAGTCCGGTATTTGTATATTGTGGGGTCACCAGTCCTGTATTTGTATATTGTGGGGTCACCAGTCCGGTATTTATATATTGTGCGGTCACCAGTCCGGTATTTATATATTGTGGGGTCACCAGTCCGGTATTTATATATTGTGGGGTCACCAGTCCTGTATTTGTATATTGTGGGGTCACCAGTCCGGTATTTATATATTGTGGGGTCACCAGTCCGGTATTTGTATATTGTGGGGTCATCAGTCCGGTATTTATATATTGTGGGGTCACCAGTCTGGTATTTATATATTGTGGGGTCACCAGTCTGGTATTTGTATATTGTGGGGTCACCAGTCCGGTATTTATATATTGTGGGGTCACCAGTCCGGTATTTGTATATTGTGGGGTCACCAGTCCGGTATTTGTATATTGTGGGGTCACCAGTCTGGTATTTATATATTGTGGGGTCACCAGTCCGGTATTTGTATATTGTGGGGTCACCAGTCCGGTATTTGTATATTGTGGGGTCACCAGTCCGGTATTTGTATATTGTGGGGTCACCAGTCCGGTATTTGTATATTGTGGGGTCACCAGTCCGGTATTTATATATTGTGGGGTCACCAGTCCGGTATTTATATAATGAAATCATATCCCCTCTCAAGCGTCTCTTCTCCAGAGAGAATAAGTTCAGAGCTCACAACCTTTCCTCATAACTAAGATCCTCCAGACCCTTTATTGGCTTTGTTGCCCTTCTTTGTAGTCGCTCCATTTCCAGTACATCCTTCCTGAGGACTGGTGCCCAGAACTGGACAGCATACTCCAGGTGCGGCCGGACCAGAGTCTTGTAGAGCGGGAGAATTATTGTTTTATCTCTGGAGTTGATCCCTTTTTAATGCCAATATTCTGTTTGCTTTATTAGCAGCAGCTTGGCATTGCATGTCATTGCTGAGCCTATCATCTACTAGGACCCCCAGGTCCTTTTCCATCCTAGATCCCCCCAGAGGTTCTCCCCCCAGTCTATAGATTGCCTTCAGATTTTTGCCACCCAAATGCATTATTTTACATTTTTCTACATTGAACCTCATTTGCCATGTAGTCGCCCACCCCATTAATTTGTTCAGGTCTTTTTGCAAGGTTTCCACATCCTGCGGAGAAGTTATTGCCCTGCTTAGCTTAGTATCGTCTGCAAATACAGAGATTGAACTCTTTATCCCATCCTCCAGGTCGTTTATGAACAAATTAAATAGGATTGGTCCCAGCACAGAACCCTGGGGAACCCCACTACCCACCCCTGACCATTCCGAGTACTCCCCATTTATCACCACCCTCTGAACTCGCCCTTGTAGCCAGTTTTCAATCCATGTACTCACCCTATGGTCCATGCCAACGCACCTTATTTTGTACAGTAAACGTTTATGGGGAACTGTGTCAAATGCTTTTGCAAAATCCAGATACACCACGTCTACGGGCCTTCCTTTATCTAGATGGCAACTCACCTCCTCATAGAAGGTTAATAGATTGGTTTGGCAAGAACGATTCTTCATGAATCCATGCTGATTACTGCTAATGATATCATTCTTATTACTAAAATCTTGTATATAGTCCCTTATCATCCCCTCCAAGAGTTTACATACTATTGATGTTAGGCTAACTGCTCTGTAATTCCCAGGGATGTTTTTTGGGCCCTTTTTAAATATTGGTGCTACATTGGCTTTTCTCCAATCAGCTGGTACCATTCCAGTCAATAGACTGTCTGTAAAAATTAGGAACAATGGTCTGGCAATCACCTGACTGAGTTCCCTAAGTACCCTCGGGTGCAAGCCATCTGGTCCCGGTGATTTATTAATGTTAAGTTTCTCAAGTCTAATTGTAATTCTGTCCTCTGTTAACCATGGAGGTGCTTCCTGTGTTGTGTCCTGAGTAGGGATGAGCTTCGTGTTCGAGTCGAACCCATGTTCGACTCGAACATCGGCTGTTCGACCGTCCGTCGAATTGCGAACGATATGGGCCGTTCGCGCCAAATTCGTGTGGCGCGTCACGGCCCATAATTCACTGCGGCATCGCAGTGCATTGCTGGCTGATGATTGGCCAAGCATGCACTATGACCCGCATGCTTGGCCAATCACAGCGCCGTCAGTAGAGAGAGCTGTAATTGGCCAAAGCCAGGGTGGCTTTGGCCAATTATGGCTCAGGGGATTTAGTACACACCCCACACTATATAAGGCCGCCTGCACGGCGGCCCTGTGTAGTGTGTGTTCCGGTGTGCTGAGAGATAGAGAGAGAGAGAGACAGTGTCATTTGATTTGAGTTAGATAGATTAGGCAGAACAGTCAGTCAGTTAGCTGCACTTACAGTGTATTGTGTATATATATGCATCCCAGGTGTTGTGTATATATATATATACACTGTATTCAGTTTAGCTAGATCCGTTCCTGTTATCTTCTATCTAGACTATTTAGTGCAGTGTGTCCTGCTCACAGTGTTCAGCTAGATCCGTTCCTGCTATTTACATTCAGTGCAGTGCGTCCTGCTCACAGTGTTCAGCTAGATCCGTTCCTGCTATTTACATTCAGTGCAGTGCGTCCTGCTCACAGTGTTCAGCTAGATCCGTTCCTGCTATTTACATTCAGTGCAGTGCGTCCTGCTCACAGTGTTCAGCTAGATCCGTTCCTGCTATTTACATTCAGTGCAGTGCGTCCTGCTCACAGTGTTCAGCTAGATCCGTTCCTGCTATTTACATTCAGTGCAGTGCGTCCTGCTCACAGTGTTCAGCTAGATCCGTTCCTGCTATTTACATTCAGTGCAGTGCGTCCTGCTCACAGTGTTCAGCTAGATCCGTTCCTGCTATTTACATTCAGTGCAGTGCGTCCTGCTCACAGTGTTCAGCTAGATCCGTTCCTGCTATTTACATTCAGTGCAGTGCGTCCTGCTCACAGTGTTCAGCTAGATCCGTTCCTGCTATTTACATTCAGTGCAGTGCGTCCTGCTCACAGTGTTCAGCTAGATCCGTTCCTGCTATTTACATTCAGTGCAGTGCGTCCTGCTCACAGTGTTCAGCTAGATCCGTTCCTGCTATTTACATTCAGTGCAGTGCGTCCTGCTCACAGTGTTCAGCTAGATCCGTTCCTGCTATTTACATTCAGTGCAGTGCGTCCTGCTCACAGTGTTCAGCTAGATCCGTTCCTGCTATTTACATTCAGTGCAGTGCGTCCTGCTCACAGTGTTCAGCTAGATCCGTTCCTGTTATCTTCCTACTGACAGGCAGGCTTGTCTGGTTACAGTATATAAAGCTACCTGAAGAAAATTACAGGTGTTCTTTTTGATCCTATTAGTACCACGGTCAGGCAGCTAGACTATTTACATTTAGTACAGTGTGTCCTGCTCACAGTGTTCAGCTAGATCCGTTCCTGTTATCTTCCTACTGACAGGCAGGCTTGTCTGGTTACAGTATATAAAGCTACCTGAAGAAAATTACAGGTGTTCTATCCCAGCTTAGTGCAGCTACAGGCCATTAGTATGTCTGGAAGGCCAAGAAGGAGAGGCAGACAGTCACAAGCCAATAAGAGAGGGCAAGCAGGCTCTGTGTCTAGTGCTGGTCGTGGAGACGGTGCATCCTCATCAGCACGTGGCCATGGGACACGCTTGGCCTTTTTTTCGGCAGCTGGCCGTGTTGAGCCGCAACATGCGGAAGACTTGGTCGAGTGGATGACCAAGCCGTCCTCATCCTCCTCATCCTCTCTCACCCATGCCCAGGGTGCTTTGTCTGGCAAAGCAGCGGCCTCTTCCCTCAGCTCAATGTCATCAGTGACTCCTTCCCTAGCTCCACCATGTCCTCATGAGGATTCCCTCGAACTGTTTGACCACAGTGTTGGGTACATGCTCCAGGAGGATGCCCAGCGTTTGGAAGGCTCTGATGATGATACTGAGCTCGATGAAGGCAGTAACATGAGCACGGACAGAGGGGGTGCCCAAGAAGGACAGCAATCTGGCAGTCATGCTCCCCCTGCTGCAGCATACTGCCAGGTTTGCTCCAGTGATGAGGAGGGAGGGGATGATGAGGTCACTGACTCAACGTGGGTGCCTGATAGGAGAGAGGAGGAGGAGGAGGAGGAGGAGGCGGCACATCACCAACGAGGCAGGATGCCCTCCAGGGGCCAGCCTAAGGGCAGCACATTGACTGCATCACACCCCAAAGCTCCACATGTGCAGGGCGCTGCAGTCTCTGCGCGTTATTCAAAAAGTTCTTTGGTGTGGGCCTTTTTTGAGACGAGTGCATCAGATCGCACCGCTGCTATTTGCAACATATGTCTCAAGCGTATCTCGCGTGGCCAAAACATCTCCCGCTTGGGTACCACATGCTTGACCAGACATATGTTGACCTGCCATGCAGTTCGTTGGCAAGCGTATCTGAAAGACCCACACCAAAGAACAAAGAGGATCTCTCCTTGCTCCTCATCAGCTGAGATTTCCAACCCCACTAGACCTTCAGTCCTCTCTGAGACCTGCAGTGAGAGGAATGAAGGTGTAGAATTAGGTGTGTCACAGCCAAGTACTTGTGGGCAATCTGCTTTTGGTACACCGACGTCAGATTGTACCAGGCAAATTTCCCTGCCCCAGCTGCTGCACCGCCGAAAGAAGTTTGCTCCCAGCCATCCACATGCCCAGCGGTTGAATGCTAGCTTGGCAAAATTGCTAGCACTTCAACTGCTGCCTTTTCAGTTGGTAGACTCTGCCCCCTTCCGTGAGTTTGTGGAATGTGCGGTTCCTCAGTGGCAGGTACCCAAACGCCACTTTTTCTCACGGAAGGCGATTCCGGCTCTCTACCGGCATGTGGAAGGCAATGTCCATGCCTCGCTGGACAGGGCGGTCAGCGGTAAGGTGCATATTACCGCTGACTCATGGTCCAGCAGGCATGGACAGGGACGTTACTTAAGTTTCACGGCGCATTGGGTGACTCTGCTGGCAGCTGGGAAGGATGCAGGACAAGGTGCAGTAGTGTTGGAGGTTGTTCCGCCACCACGCCTCCAAAATGCTGATTGTGACACACCTCTCTCCTCCACCCCCTCCTCTTCTTCTTCCTCCATGGCCTCTTCCTCGGAACCAGCGGTGCTCCGTAGGCGTTCAAGGGGCTACGCAAGTACGCAGGCCAAAAGATGCCATGCGGTGCTTGAGCTGGTGTGCTTGGGGGACAGGAGCCACACTGGGGCAGAGGTTCTGTCAGCTCTGCAGGGGCAGGTTCAGAGGTGGTTGACGCCACGCCAACTTAAGGCAGGAATGGTGGTTTGCGACAATGGCACCAACCTCCTCTCTGCCCTCCGACAGGGACAACTGACCCATGTGCCCTGTTTGGCTCACGTCCTTAACTTGGTGGTGCAGCGGTTCTTGGGCAGGTACCCGGGCTTACAGGATGTCCTGAGGCAGGCCAGGAAAGTCTGTGTGCATTTCCGCCGGTCATATAATGCCAGTGCTCGGCTGACGGACCTCCAAAAGGAGTTTAACCTGCCCAAGAACCGCCTAATCTGTGACATGCCCACCAGGTGGAACTCGACGTTGGCCATGCTGCAGCGGCTGCACACGCAGCAGAGGGCCATCAATGAGTACCTGTGCGACTATGGCACCAGGACAGGGTCAGGGGACCTTGGTTTTTTTTCCCCACGCCAGTGGGCCATGATCAGGGATGCATGCACTGTCCTGTCACCATTCGAGGAGGCCACGAGGATGGTGAGCACTGACAGTGCATGCATCAGTGACACTGTCCCCCTTGTCCACCTGTTGGAGCACACGCTGCGTGGAATAATGGACAGGGCACTTGAGGCAGAACAGAGGCAGGAAGAGGAGGACTTCCTTAGCTCTCAAGGCCCCCTTTATCCAGACAGTGTTCCTGCGTGCCCGCCGATCACACAGGAAGAGGACGAGGAGGAGGAGGAGGAGGAGGAGGAAGATTGTGTCAGTATGGAGGTGGAGCCTGGCACTCAGCATCAGCAGTCTTTAAGGGATCAGTCCCAAGGAACACATGGACTTGTACGTGGCTGGGAGGAGGTGGCTGCGGACGTTGTTGTCCTTAGTGACCCAGAGGACTCCGGACCGAATGCCTCAGCAAACCTACGCTGCATGGCCTCCCTGATCCTGCAAAGCCTGCGTAAGGATCCTCGTATTCGTGGTATCAAGGAGAAGGACCAATACTGGCTGGCAACCCTCCTTGATCCACGTTACAAGGGTAAGGTTGCGGACCTTATCTTGCCATCGCAGAGGGAGCAGAGGATGAAACATCTTCGGGAGGCCTTGCAGAAAGGTCTGTGCAACGCGTTCCCAGAGACTGGGAGGTTACAAACTCCTGTTTCTGGACAACGTGTTGCTGAGGCTTCGGTCAGTCAAAGAAGGAGCGGTGGAGAAGGTGGCCGTCTGACCGATGCGTTCAGACAATTTTTTGGTCCGCAGCCCCAAGGTATGATCGGTTCCAGCAACCATCGCCAGCGTCTGTTTTACATGGTGCAGGAATACCTAGGGGCAAGATCAGACTTGGACACCTTTCCCACCGAAAATCCTCTGGGTTACTGGGTCTTGAGGATGGATCACTGGCCAGAGCTTGCACAGTATGCAATTGAGCTACTGGCCTGTCCTGCATCCAGCGTTCTTTCGGAACGTACATTCAGTGCTGCTGGAGGCGTGGTAACCGATCACAGGGTGCGTCTGTCCACTGACTCGGTCGATCGGCTGACCTTCATAAAAATGAATCAGTCTTGGATCACCACCAGCTACCAAGCACCTGATGCTGATGTAACTGAATAATTTTTTTCAGATCCCTTCAAAGACTGCCTATGTTGATGCTGAGTGATTATCCCTGAGTAATTATCCTCTTCCTCCTCAATCATCACGCTGATAGCTTGTAAGAACATTTTTGGTTCTGGGCGCCACCACCAGTGCCTAAGGCCCAATTTTTCTGCCCCTGTCTAACAGGGGCGTGTAATTACAATTTTTGATGCAATACTTTGCAGCAGTGCTCGTTCCTGCGTTCCAACTAGAGTGTCTGTGAGGGGTTGCAGTGTTGTGGCACCAGCACCAGTGCCTAAGGCCCAATTTTTCTGCCCCTGTCTAACAGGGGCGTGTAATTACAATTTTTGATGCAATACTTTGCAGCAGTGCTCGTTCCTGCGTTCCAACTAGAGTGTCTGTGAGGGGTTGCAGTGTTGTGGCACCAGCACCAGTGCCTAAGGCCCAATTTTTCTGCCCCTGTCTAACAGGGGCGTGTAATTACAATTTTTGATGCAATACTTTGCAGCAGTGCTCGTTCCTGCGTTCCAACTAGAGTGTCTGTGAGGGGTTGCAGTGTTGTGGCACCAGCACCAGTGCCTAAGGCCTAATTTTTCAGCTCCTGTTCAACAGGGGCATGTAATTACAATTCTTGATCTAATATTTCACAGCAGGGCCCTGTGAGGGCTTACAGTGTTTTGGCCACAGCAACACCTAAGGCCCAAATTTCTGCTGAGTATATAGGGCAGGACCCTACTTTCAAACATCTAACTTACAAACGACTCCTACTTGCAAACGGAAGGAGACAACAGGAAGTGAGATGAAATCTACCCCTAGGAAGGGAAATTCTCTCATGTAAGAGTTAATATGGGAAAACAATTTCTCCTTTCCACTGATGCTTTCCAATCCTTGTTCCACAAAAAAACCCAAATTTTCAAAAAACATTTTTCATTGGGACAAAAAAGTGAGGTGAAATCTTCTGAAGAGGAGGAAAGACGCAAAACAAATGTCACAGGGGTGATAACCCTTCCCTATGTTTTCCAAAAAGCTTAGAAAAGATTTTTTGGCTGGAGCTAAACACATTAAAAATGTTCAAAATTACAAAGAGATTCTACTTAACAACAAACCTACAGTCCCTGTCTTGTTTGCACCGCCTGTATACTGCTGTTCAGAGTATATAGGGGCCTTTCCTTATTTTAATTTGGGTGCGGGGTTCCCCTTAATATCCATACAAGACCCAAAGGGCCTGGTAATGGACTGGGGGGTACCCATGCCGTTTGTCTCACTGATTTTCATCCATATTGCCAGGACCCGACATGACATTAAACCCGCAAGCAGTTTTAAATGAGATTTTTTCCTTTAAAAATGACATTTGGTGCAGGGACTGTTCTAAACACGGGAAACACGCGTCACTTTACAGGCATACTATAGACACCCCCCAGGTACCATATTTAAAGGAATATTTCACTTTTTTTTTTTTACTTTAAGCATCATTAAAATCACTGCTCCCGAAAAAACGGCCGTTTTTAAAAGTTTTTTTTGCATTGATACATGTCCCCTGGGGTAGGACCCGGGTCCCCAAACCCTTTTTAGGACAATACCATGCAAATTAGCCTTTAAAATGAGCACTTTTGATTTCGAACGTTCGAGTCCCATAGACGTCAATGGGGTTCTAACGTTCGTGCGAACTTGCGGTCCGTTCGCGGGTTCTGGTGCGAACCGAACCGGGGGGTGTTCGGCTCATCCCTAGTCCTGAGGATAAACACTGCAGTTTTGGTTACTGAAGCCCCCCGTTTCACTCGTGAAGACTGAGGAGAAGAATAAATTCAATACCTTCGCCATCTCCCCATCCTTTGTAACCAGATGTCCTTCCTCAATCTTTATGGGGCCAATATGGTCTGTCCTCCCTTTTTTACTGTTTACATACTTAAAGAATTTCTTGGGATTTTTTTTGCTCTCCTCCGCTATGTGTCTTTCATGTTCTATCTTAGCTGTCCTAATTGCACCCTTACATTTCTTATTGCATTCTTTATAAATTCTGAATGCTGTGGATGATCCCTCAACCTTGTATTTTTTGAAGGCCTTCTCCTTTGCTTTTATATGCATTTTTACATTGGAGTTAAGCCATCCAGGATTTTTGTTCGCTCTTGTAAATTTATTACCCAATGGGATACATTGGCTAATGCCCTTATTTAATATGCTCTTAAAGCAAACCCATCTCTCCTCTGTATTCTTTGTTCCTAATATTTTATCCCAATTTATGCCTTTTAGCAAGGTTTGTAGTTTAGGGAAGTTGGCTCTTTTGAAATTCAGTGTCTTTGTGTTCCCTTCATGTCTCCTATTTGTGTGATTTATACTGAAACTAATTGACCTGTGATCGCTGTTACCTAAATTGCCCCGTATTTCCACATCTGTTATCAGGTCTGTATTGTTGGTAATCAGTAGATCTAGTAATGTTTTATTTCTAGTTGGTGCGTCTACCATCTGACCCATAAAATTGTCCTGCAAGACACTAAGGAACTGGCGAGCCTTAAATGAATGCGCGGTTCCCTCCGCCCAGTCTATGTCTGGATAATTAAAATCCCCCATTATGATAACACTTCCCATCCTTGCTGCTAATCCAATTTGTGATAGGAGATCCGTCTCCACTTCCTCCCTCAGGTTAGGGGGCCTATAGCATACTCCCAGTATTATTTTCCCCTTAGCTTCATCCCTTTGGAGCTCTACCCATAAGGATTCCAGTTCTCAGATCTTCCCCAGATAGCTGCAGACCGAATGTACAAATGGGGAAAACACCACATTATAGCCGTCTAGTGACCACAATCTTGTATTTCCCACATTCAGCCGCCGGAGAACTTTCAGTTTTTTCCACATTCGCACACAACAAATTTGGATGCATTAATGATGGATGAGCAGGTATGCAGCCCCCTATGTTATGGAGATGAACCCTAAACCTGTCTTGGGGTGACAACGCTGCTTATCCATAGATGCAGTACAGTCAGCGTTGTCACTCTACAACAGGAAGTGTGTTACTGGCAGGATCACCAAGTAAATATAACAGACAAATGAATGCAGCCACCACATCTAAACACTAAGAATATTTTATTATTTTTTCTTGGGTTGGGATACACTTTTAACCTTTGGCAAACGTATAGAAGGCTAAAAACCACGCCATTGTTCCCAGCCGCCACCAATCCGCCTTTTAGAGAGTCGAGGAGAAACTTGCAGGTTCACCGAAGCAAATCGCCAGATTAAATGCCTCTACATTTATCTCTCCGAGAATCAGAAACTCCATTGTCCTCCTATTTTCCCAGCCGGTTCCAGCTCTGAGGTCGTATCATTGGGCGGGTTCCTGGAGCCGGAGGACCATAAAGGCAATCAGTATAATAATATGTTGCAGGTCATTTATCCAGACTGGAGGTTTATTGGCCATTCATGGAGTTATTTACTAAGGACGGTCACTCACAGGAACATTTCTGCCATAGAACGAGAGGAAAGGGAGAGAGACCCACCATCCTTGGTACATTCCCGGGATACATTGTAATATTTCTCCTCGGTGAATGAATGTAGCGCACACTCGGACTTCGCCGCGGGGATAGCCACAGTCACTTGAAGAGGTGGAAGCCCTGGACTCAAATCTATCATCAACATTGGTTGACCTTAATAGCTGGAAATCGGCTCCACAAAACAGGGACCCCCACCAAGACGATAAAGGTCCCCCACATATAAATGTCAACCAATAAGAGCGCCAAACAATGGCCTCCAGGGTCCAAAAACAAATAGATTTCCAAATCCACGAGAAGTGAGCGGCTGAGCAGCCAACATCCCTAATAACAAGAAAGGCACCCAACATATTTCTGGGGTCCACAAACATCCCCTTCATCACATCTACAAAATAAATGGGAAAAACATCAATATTTCCAGATCCATGAAGGTGTAGGAGGACTTTGGTTGTCCACAGTGGAGGAATGTATGAAAGAACCAAGTTCTGTATGAAGAATTGGAAGTATAAGAATAATATTGTATATATATATAGATGTACATACAGTATACAGTATATATCCTCTCCGTGCTGGAAGGTGCCCCTCGTTCTCCTCTCGGAAAGTGGAGGGATGACCAGAACGTCCCCCCATATCTAATGCATGTCAATGAGAACCCTACCAGGGCCGGATTCCTCCATCATATCACATATTATTCTCATTCAGATTGCAGGCAAGTCAGTTCTTGGAAAAAAGATGACTAAGAAAAACGAAGAATATGCAAAAAGATGAAGAAAGAGGAAACCACAGAGAGAAGAGCTGCTGAGAGAAGTGTGTCACGGGTTCAACATCAACAACGGGGCAACGGTGACATCTTTATCTAAAGAGAACCTCAGGCCCGGTTCATACCACTGTCACTTGTGACACTTATGCCTCGTACACACCATCGGACATTGATCGGACATTGATCGGACATTGATCAGACATTGATCGGACATTGATCAGACATTGATCGGACATTGATCAGACATTGATCGGACATTGATCGGACATTGATCAGACATTGATCGGTCATTGATCAGACATTGATCGGACATTGATCGGACATTGATCAGACATTGATCGGTCATTGATCAGACATTGATAGGACATTGATCGCACATTGATCGCACATTGATAGGACATTGATCGCAAATTGATCGGACATTGATCGGACATTGATAGGACATTGATCAGACATTGATCGGACATTGATCGGACATTGATCGGACATTGATCGCACATTGATCGGACATTGATCGGACATTGATCGGACATTGATAGGACATTGATCAGACATTGATCGGGCATTGATCGCACATTGATCGGACATTGATCAGACATTGATCAGACATTGATCGGACATTGATCGCACATTGATCGGACATTGATCGCACATTGATAGGACATTGATCGCACATTGATCGGGCATTGATCGCACATTGATCGGACATTGATCGGACATTGATCAGACATTGATCGGACATTGATCGCACATTGATCGCACATTGATCGGACATTGATCAGACATTGATCAGACATTGATCGGACATTGATCGCACATTGATCGGACATTGATCGCACATTGATAGGACATTGATCGCACATTGATCGGACATTGATCGCACATTGATCGGACATTGATCGGACATTGATAGGACATTGATCGGACATTGATCGGACATTGATCGGACATTGATCGCACATTGATCGCACATTGATCGGACATTGATAGGACATTGATCAGACATTGATCGGGCATTGATCGCACATTGATCGGACATTGATCGGACATTGATCGGACATTGATCGGACATTGATCGGACATTGATCGCACATTGATCGGACATTGATCGGACATTGATCGGACATTGATAGGACATTGATCGCACATTGATCGGACATTGATCGGACATTGATAGGACATTGATCAGACATTGATCGGGCATTGATCGCACATTGATCGGACATTGATCGGACATTGATCGGACATTGATCGGACATTGATCGCACATTGATCGCACATTGATCGGACATTGATCGGACATTGATCAGACATTGATCGGACATTGATCGCACATTGATCGCACATTGATCGGACATTGATCGGACATTGATCAGACATTGATCGGACATTGATCGCACATTGATCGCACATTGATCGGACATTGATCAGACATTGATCGGACATTGATCGCACATTGATCGCACATTGATTGGACATTGATTGGACATTCCGACAACAAAATCCTGGGATTTATTTCCGATGGATGTTGGCTCAATCTTGTCTTGCATACACACGGTCACACAAATTTTGTCAGAAGTTCCGATCGGCAAGAACGCGGTGCAACACGTACGACAAGCCAAGAAAAAGGAAGTTCAATTGCCAGTGCGGCTCTTCTGCTTGATTCCGAGCATGCATGGAATTTTGTGCGTCAGAATTGTGTACACACGATCGGAATTTCCGACAACAGGCTCCGATCGAATATTTCCAGTCAGAAAATCCGATCGTGTGTATGGGGCAATAGAGTCGCATGACAAGTAAAGAAAACACATTGATTTCAATGGAGGCTATTCTAATCAATGTGGGGAATAGTATATAGTGTAGTATATAGTATATAGTGTAGTATATAGTGTAGTATATAGTGTAGTATATAGTGTAGTATATAGTATATAGTGTAGTATATAGTGTAGTATATAGTATATAGTGTAGTATATAGTGCAGTATATAGTGTAGTATATAGTGTAGTATATAGTGTAGTATATAGTATATAGTGTAGTATATAGTATATAGTGTAGTATATAGTGTAGTATATAGTGTAGTATATAGTATATAGTGTAGTATATAGTGCAGTATATAGTGTAGTATATAGTGTAGTATATAGTGTAGTATATAGTATATAGTGTAGTATATAGTGTAGTATATAGTATATAGTGTAGTATATAGTATATAGTGTAGTATATAGTGTAGTATATAGTGTAGTATATAGTATATAGTGTAGTATATAGTGTAGTATATAGTGTAGTATATAGTATATAGTGTAGTATATAGTGTAGTATATAGTATAAAGTGTAGTATATAGTGTAGTATATAGTGTAGTATATAGTGTAGTATATAGTATATAGTGTAGTATATAGTGTAGTATATAGTGTAGTATATAGTATATAGTGTAGTATATAGTGTAGTATATAGTGTAGTATATAGTGTAGTATATAGTGTAGTATATAGTATATAGTGTAGTATATAGTGTAGTATATAGTATATAGTGTAGTATATAGTATATAGGGCAGTATATAGTGTAGTATATAGTATATAGTATATAGTGCAGTATATAGTGTAGTATATAGTATATAGTGCAGTATATAGTGTAGTATATAGTATATAGTGTAGCATATAGTATATAGTGCAGTATATAGTGTAGTATATAGTATATAGTGTAGTATATAGTATATAGTGCAGTATATAGTGTAGTATATAGTATAAAGTGTAGTATATAGTATATAGTGTAGTATATAGTATATAGTGCAGTATATAGTGTAGTATATAGTATATAGTGTAGTATATAGTGTAGTATATAGTGTAGTATATAGTGCAGTATATAGTGTAGTATATAGTATATAGTATATAGTGCAGTATATAGTGTAGTATATAGTATATAGTGTAGTATATAGTATATAGTGCAGTATATAGTGTAGTATATAGTATATAGTGTAGTATATAGTATATAGTGTAGTATATAGTGTAGTATATAGTATATAGTGCAGTATATAGTGTAGTATATAGTATATAGTGTAGTATATAGTGTAGTATATAGTATATAGTATATAGCGCAGTATATAGTGTAGTATATAGTATATAGTGTAGTATATAGTATATAGTGTAGTATATAGTGTAGTATATAGTGTAGTATATAGTATATAGTGCAGTATATAGTGTAGTATATAGTATATAGTGTAGTATATAGTATATAGTGCAGTATATAGTGTAGTATATAGTATATAGTGTAGCATATAGTATATAGTGTTCTCCCGCACTATCACTCCTATTATGTGACTACATTCAGTGATCGGCTGCAGACACCGAATAATCGTCCTACAGATATAAAGTGCATGACATGGAATGAGCTGCTCTGAGTGCAAATAAAGCAATAAAATATAAAATACAAGATATAAACATAAATGTGCCACTTGATGATGATTATTATTATTATAATACAGGATTTATATGGCGCCAACAGTTTTCTCAGCGCTTTACAACATGAGGGCAGACAGTACACTTACAATACAATTCAATATGGGAGGAATCAGAGGGCCCTGATCCTCAGAGCTTACAATCTACGAGGGAGGGTCAAGTGATACAAAAGGGTAAAAAACGGTGGGGGATGGGCTGATGAAGAAAATAAAAGTAGAGTCGTTAGGTGGAGGAGGGGAAGGCTTCTCTGAAGAGAAAAGTTTTCAGGGATTGCCTAAAAGTAGATCGATTTGGTGACAGTCTGACAGATTGGTGTAGGGAATTCCAGAGGATGGGAGAGGCTCAGGAGAAGTCCTGGAGGTGAGTATGGAAGGAGGTGAGGGAGGTGGAGGAGAGAAGGTCTTGGGAGGAACGGAGAGGACAATTCGGTTGGTATTTTGAGGCCGGTGATGTATCCGGGGGGCCGAGGTGTGGATGAAGAAATCCTTTGTGCTTCTTCAGTAAGCCAATATTTAAAAGTTCATATGAATAAGCGCAGGCTCTTGTATTATTTCCTGTCACCTCTTAGCAGAATGTGAACTTCTGTGTCACCTGTAATCAATGTTCTATCACCTCTGTGATCGCAGGACTCTTCTTTATACTCGCAACGTGGCATAGAACTCCAAATGTGGTCCTCCATGTCCTCTGTTCACTAAGGACCCTCTAGCCCAGTGGTTCTCAACCCCAGTCCTCAGGACCCACTAACAGGCCAGATTTTAAGTATTACCTTGGGGGGGAGTTGCAGACTAGAATACGGCAATCACTGAGCAGCAAATGATATCACCTGTCATGTATTTCAGTTATCTTGCAAACCTGCCCTGTTAGTGGGCCCTGAGGACAGGAGTTGAGAACCACTGCTCTAGATGTTCTCTCCCAACTTTCAGATCTATGTCACATGACTTCTTCAGGGGCTTCTTCAGCCACCTCGTTACTCTTCTCAGCCCCCCCATTACTGTCCTCAGCTCTCCATATTACTGTCCTCAGCCCCCCATTACTATCCTCAGCCCCCCATATTACTGTCCTTGGCCCCCCATTACTGTCCTCAGCCCCCCCATTACTGTCCTCAGCCCTCCATATTACTGTCCTCAGCCCCCCATTACTATCCTCAGCCCCCATATTACTGTCCTCAGCCCCCCATTACTATCCTCAGCCCCCATATTACTGTCCTCAGCCCCCCATTACTGTCCTCAGCCCTCCATATTACTGTCCTCAGCCCCCCATTACTGTCCTCAGCCCCCCATTACTGTCCTCAGCCCTCCATATTACTGTCCTCAGCCCCCCATTACTATCCTCGGCCCCCATATTACTGTCCTCAGCCAGCCATTACTATCCTCAGCCCTCCATATTACTGTCCTCAGCCCCCCATTACTGTCCTCAGCCCCCCATTACTGTCCTCAGCCCCCCATTACTGTCCTCAGCCCTCCATATTACTGTCCTCAGCCCCCATTACTGTCTTCAGCCCCCCATTACTGTCCTCAGCCCCCCCATTACTGTGCTCAGCCCTCCATATTACTGTCCTCAGCCCTCCATATTACTGTCCTCAGCCCCCCATTACTGTCCTCAGCCCCCCATATTACTGTCCTCAGCCCCCCATATTACTGTCCTCAGCCCTTCATATTACTGTCCTCAGCCCTCCATATTACTGTCCTCAGCCCCCCATTACTGTCCTCAGCCCTCCATATTACTGTCCTCAGCCCTCCATATTACTGTCCTCAGCCCCCCATTACTATCCTCAGCCCCCCATATTACTGTCCTCAGCCCCCCATTACTATCCTCAGCCCTCAATATTACTGTCCTCAGCCCCCATTACTGTCCTCAGCCCTCCATATTACTGTCCTCAGCCCCCCATTACTGTCCTCAGCCCCCCATTACTGTCCTCAGCCCTCCATATTACTGTCCTCAGCCCCCATTACTGTCCTCAGCCCCCACATTACTGTCCTCAGCCCCCCATTACTGTCCTCAGCCCCCCATTACTGTCCTCAGCCCCCCCATTACTGTGCTTAGCCCTCCATATTACTGTCCTCAGCCCTCCATATTACTGTCCTCAGCCCCCCATTACTGTCCTCAGCCCCCCATATTACAGTCCTCAGCCCCCCATATTACAGTCCTCAGCCCCCCATTACTATCCTCAGCCCCCCATTACTATCCTCAGCCCCCCATATTACTGTCCTCAGCCCCCCCATTTTACTGTCCTCAACCCCCCATATTACTGTCCTCAGCCCCCCATTACTGTCCTCAGCCCCCTATTACTGTCCTCAGCCCCCCATATTACTGTCCTCGGCCCCCCATATTACTGTCCTTAGCTCACCTTCACATTGCCCCCCTTCCTGTCCTACCTTACACAGACAGGGCAGAGGGCCGGAGGCACAGCAGATCTGGACAGAGGGTGGGAACTGCAAGCCAGTGATTGGTTGCTATGACCGCTCAGTGTCCTAGCAACCAATCTCCTGCTTGTGAACTCGAGCTCTGTCCAGGGCTGTCCTGCCTCCCGCTATCGGCTCTGTGAGGATGACAGCGGCAGTGGTGATGTCTGTGGGCAGAACGGCTCCTAAATGGCGGGATCACGGTGGTCTGGATGAGACATTGGGGGGGATTTACTAAAAGAAAATAGACTGAGCACTCTGCAAGTGCCATTGCTCCAGAGCTTAGTAAATGAGGGGAAGCTCTGCTGACTTCCATCATCCAATCACGTGCAAGCACAAAAGCTTTCCTTGCATGTGATTGGCTATTCTTTGCTCATTTACTAAGCTCTGGAGCGACTGTCCTTACAGCACATGGACTACTTGTCTTTAGTAAATCCACCCCTTTGACTCGATCTGACGACTCCGATCCGTCATTTAGTGATCGAAATCTACTCTTCTGCCTAACACCGCCCTCTCCACTGACAGGCCACGCCCCTTTCTATGGGTGACTACGTTGTCCTACATAGAGTACAGGAGAGAGAGTTGTCACCCGGGACAGGAAGTGTGTTACTGGCAGGATTAGAAAGGAATAAAAAAGAAAAGTAAAGATAGACCCGGAGTAGAAAGGAGAACGCGGGGCCGACGTGACAGGGAAAAGAGGGGGTTGGATTGGGGGAAGGGGCTTCTGGTTGGTGAAAGCATTATTCAATATAGTACTTATATGATTGGTGGGGAAGGCTGTAGAAGGAGGGGCTCTAGTAAGGGGATCTGTGGGAGGGTCTTAGAAGCCAGGAGGAGAGTATACATGGGACAGCCGCCCCTTTATTAAGTCCCAGGCCTCTCATAGCCTAATGGTGACCTCCAAAGTCAGGGATACAAGGTATAGTGAGTGTGATGCAAGGTAGATCAGTGGGCGCCAGACACTTCTTGAATGCACAGAGATTTATTTTCTCTTACCAGAACTTTGGGAGAGAGGGTTAGGGCCAGGACACCCTTTAGTGGTTGCAATGTTAGTTAGCAGACTCCGAGCCTTCTATAGATAGACAACCATGCAGGGAAAGATGCCCAGCCGGACACCACATCTGCATGTGTAGACACGCTATCTCTTATGGCAACAATCTTGAACAGTTTCTAACAAAAGTGGTAATGAACTCTCTCTTCCTCCACAATCTCCTCTTTAGATCTTCACTCAGCTGAGCTCCCCGTCTCTCTCACTAGACCTGCTGATCCACTCACCACCGGATCCCCTGAGCTCTTCCAACCTTCACTCTCAGTATCTTCCTCAAGTGTCACCCCCGCTTCCCTGCTGGGTCCCTAGATTGGCACTCACAGATAATCCTGAAGCATCACCCCCATTGGCCGGCTCGGTCCCTGGCTTGGCACACAAGGCTGCTCTGCAAGTGTCACCTCCGCTGGTTGGGTCCCTGGCTTGGCACACAAGGCTGCTCTGCAAGCGTCACCTCCGCTGGTTGGGTCCCTGGCTTGGCACACAAGACTGTTCCACAAGTGTCACCTCCCCTGGTTGGGTCCCTGGCTTGGCACACAAGACTGTTCCACAAGCGTCACCTCCGCTGGTTGGGTCCCTGGCTTGGCACACAAGGCTGCTCTGCAAGCGTCACCTCCGCTGGTTGGGTCCCTGGCTTGGCACACAAGGCTGCTCTGCAAGCGTCACCTCCACTGGTTGGGTCCCTGGCTTGGCACACAAGACTGTTCCACAAGTGTCACCTCCGCTGGTTGGGTCCCTGGCTTGGCACACAAGACTGTTCCACAAGTGTCACCTCCGCTGGTTGGGTCCCTGGCTTGGCACACAAGGCTGCTCTGCAAGCGTCACCTCCGCTGGTTGGGTCCCTGGCTTGGCACACAAGGCTGCTCTGCAAGCGTCACCTCCGCTGGTTGGGTCCCTGGCTTGGCACACAAGGCTGCTCTGCAAGCGTCACCTCCGCTGGTTGGGTCCCTGGCTTGGCACACAAGGCTGCTCTGCAAGCGTCACCTCCGCTGGTTGGGTCCCTGGCTTGGCACACAAGACTGTTCCACAAGTGTCACCTCCCCTGGTTGGGTCCCTGGCTTGGCACACAAGGCTGCTCTGCAAACGTCACCTCCGCTGGTTGGGTCCCTGGCTTGGCACACAAGGCTGCTCTGCAAGCGTCACCTCCGCTGGTTGGGTCCCTGGCTTGGCACACAAGGCTGCTCTGCAAGCGTCACCTCCGCTGGTTGGGTCCCTGGCTTGGCACACAAGACTGTTCCACAAGTGTTACCTCCGCTGGTTGGGTCCCTGGCTTGGCACACAAGGCTGCTCTGCAAGCGTCACCTCCGCTGGTTGGGTCCCTGGCTTGGCACACAAGACTGTTCCACAAGTGTCACCTCCCCTGGTTGGGTCCCTGGCTTGGCACACAAGACTGTTCCACAAGCGTCACCTCCGCTGGTTGGGTCCCTGGCTTGGCACACAAGACTGTTCCACAAGCGTCACCTCCGCTGGTTGGGTCCCTGGCTTGGCACACAAGGCTGCTCTGCAAGCGTCACCTCCGCTGGTTGGGTCCCTGGCTTGGCACACAAGGCTGCTCTGCAAGCGTCACCTCCACTGGTTGGGTCCCTGGCTTGGCACACAAGACTGTTCCACAAGTGTCACCTCCGCTGGTTGGGTCCCTGGCTTGGCACACAAGGCTGCTCTGCAAGCGTCACCTCCGCTGGTTGGGTCCCTGGCTTGGCACACAAGGCTGCTCTGCAAGCGTCACCTCCGCTGGTTGGGTCCCTGGCTTGGCACACAAGGCTGCTCTGCAAGCGTCACCTCCGCTGGTTGGGTCTCTGGCTTGGCACACAAGGCTGCTCTGCAAGCATCACCTCCGCTGGTTGGGTCCCTGGCTTGGCACACAAGGCTGCTCTGCAAGCGTCACCTCCGCTGGTTGGGTCCCTGGCTTGGCACACAAGGCTGCTCTGCAAGCATCACCTCCGCTGGTTGGGTCCCTGGCTTGGCACACAAGGCTGCTCTGCAAGCGTCACCTCCGCTGGTTGGGTCCCTGGCTTGGCATACAAGGCTGCTCTGCAAGCGTCACCTCCGCTGGTTGGGTCCCTGGCTTGGCACACAAGGCTGCTCTGCAAGCGTCACCTCCGCTGGTTGGGTCCCTGGCTTGGCACACAAGACTGTTCCACAAGTGTCACCTCCGCTGGTTGGGTCCCTGGCTTGGCACACAAGGCTGCTCTGCAAGCGTCACCTCCGCTGGTTGGGTCCCTGGCTTGGCACACAAGACTGTTCCACAAGTGTCACCTCCCCTGGTTGGGTCCCTGGCTTGGCACACAAGACTGTTCCACAAGCGTCACCTCCGCTGGTTGGGTCCCTGGCTTGGCACACAAGACTGTTCCACAAGCGTCACCTCCGCTGGTTGGGTCCCTGGCTTGGCACACAAGGCTGCTCTGCAAGCGTCACCTCCGCTGGTTGGGTCCCTGGCTTGGCACACAAGGCTGCTCTGCAAGCGTCACCTCCACTGGTTGGGTCCCTGGCTTGGCACACAAGACTGTTCCACAAGTGTCACCTCCGCTGGTTGGGTCCCTGGCTTGGCACACAAGGCTGCTCTGCAAGCGTCACCTCCGCTGGTTGGGTCCCTGGCTTGGCACACAAGGCTGCTCTGCAAGCGTCACCTCCGCTGGTTGGGTCCCTGGCTTGGCACACAAGGCTGCTCTGCAAGCGTCACCTCCGCTGGTTGGGTCTCTGGCTTGGCACACAAGGCTGCTCTGCAAGCATCACCTCCGCTGGTTGGGTCCCTGGCTTGGCACACAAGGCTGCTCTGCAAGCGTCACCTCCGCTGGTTGGGTCCCTGGCTTGGCACACAAGGCTGCTCTGCAAGCATCACCTCCGCTGGTTGGGTCCCTGGCTTGGCACACAAGGCTGCTCTGCAAGCGTCACCTCCGCTGGTTGGGTCCCTGGCTTGGCACACAAGGCTGCTCTGCAAGCGTCACCTCCGCTGGTTGGGTCCCTGGCTTGGCACACAAGGCTGCTCTGCAAGCGTCACCTCCGCTGGTTGGGTCCCTGGCTTGGCACACAAGGCTGCTCTGCAAGCGTCACCTCCGCTGGTTGGGTCCCTGGCTTGACACCTGCTGAAGTTTCCCGATTCTCCACCTTCCCCGGTTGGTGAGAATACTGCTCCGGTACTTGCCTCAGTTACTCACTGTGGTCCCTGGTAATAAGGCAGATGGTCCCTTCATGGTGACAGCTTCCCCTCTACCTCCGACCACCACAGGTTCTCCGGCCGGCCGAACCGTCACTTCTGGTTGGACTACAAGCCGCAATCCCAACCCTGCGCTGCTCTCTTACTTCTAGATAGGCCCTCAGACAGCCTGGCAGCCAGATGTCCCCGGGACAGGCCTCAGGATTCTGGCCTAGCAGCCCGGGGCATACGACACACGTCCACCCAGACAGCCGTCCAGTTGGCACAGAAACCCCCGGTCACCTGACTCCACCCAAATATATAGGTTTTTCCAGCTGGCCAAGGGACCCAAGAAAATCCTTGCCCATTGGCTGAGACACCCCATCCATTCCTAATCTGTCCTTGCATTGCCCTTGTCCTATCTAATGCCACCAGATACCCGGCCATCTAACGACAGAAGAGAGAAGTGCAACAACTCCAGAATTAGGGTGTCATCAATTGACCTCCTATCAATCGGCCAAGGCAACTATCACTTGGCAGGTAAATTTGCTAGCAACCCTGCCTAGATATCAGGGTGCTACATGGGGAATGCGGTTCTTGATGTTTAGTGGTGGCAGCTGTTGGGGTACAAGGTCCTGCCTGGGTTTTTGATCAGAAAAAATCTCTACATTTGTAGGGGCCCATCCTGGGTAGGGCTCCCATTACTAGGGTTGGTGGTACCTACGTGTAGTTTTGTGTCTCAGAGTCAGTGTTTGCTGCAGCTGGAGGCCTAAAAAATTCATTGGTTACGTAGGTACAAGTAGTAGATGCCCACAAGGACCTTGTGACTCCTCATTTTCTAAAGCCTGTGGTGTGTGACCACACTCAGACTCCACCCGGCGCAAAAAAAGTGCACACCAAAAAGTGAAACACAAAACATGCACAGGGTGTACACATAGTCCTCCTCCAAAGAGAAAAGACCCCATTGATTCCCCAGGGTGTTAGGCTCTAGACGGGGACTGGGGTACTTCACTGGTCCATCTGGCCGTAACCAGACAGACCCCGTTCTCTGGGAGGTCTGCCGAAATAGACCCACCCAAGTACTAGGTGGGGTTCCCCCGAAGGGAGACCCCATGAGAGAGGGCGAACCAAGCCAGAAGGCCATGTCTACCCCCTCCTGAGAATTTCAGGGCAAGCCCGAGGACCTACACCCTACCAGTCAAATGTAAAACAAAACGTGTACACCAACAACCAAAAAAAAAAGACAAACACACATAAAAGTGGGGAAAAGGGAAGTGGAGAAAGTGCAAGGTGCCATTCAATCGTTGGCCTTCCGGCCAGGAATAAAAACTTCCTCTGGTCCTAGTCAAAAGGCCCGGCCCAAGAGTATGAAAAAAGTGTGTATAGTGCAGTGACCTAGGTGCCAGTAAAACTCAAAGTGACCCCCCACTCACAGTGAGAATTACGCCCCCCCTGGACTGCCACTCCAGAGGCACATACACCACGGCCTTCTTTCGGGACCTTCGGCCAGACCAGTGCGGCTCCATCCCTACCAGGGGGTAACCCTTCCAGCTTCCTCAGGGAGAACCTATTCCCGGCCCCCCCTTCATTGAGCAGTCCGGCTTCAGTTCCCACCGATAATAACCTTCCAGGTTCCCTTCACACCAGTGGATTTGCATATCCACCACCCCAACCCTACCGCCATAGGACTGGGTCACTAACACAGCGATTTATAATTTGGAAATAAAGGGCTGCTGTGGCCATTGTACTCCACCTTGAGTCCGGTGTGGTTATTGTAGGACAAGGTTAGTTCGGGAATGGTGGTCCAGCAGTTAGGAGAACAAAAGCATCTTTTATAGCGAGGCCGTGGAGCCCCCAAATCTGTAATACACTCCATGTTTGGGGTTTATATAGACTTTAGGTTAGTGGTTTGATCTCTTCCCATTCATCTTGTTGATCCGGTTGGGGCTGTTTGTTTGCATACAGGAACTCCAAATCTCTCTCTTCATCAGACACTCGGCAATTCATCAAGAGGTTTGTACATAATGTGTCGCAACGTTCCCAGATATCCGGGGGGGGGCTGAGAGTGGGGGAGGGGGGCTGAGAGTGGGGGAGGGGGGGGAGAGGCCAGACAAAGTTATTCCATAATACAGAATAAAGACTCGAGTGTCTCTTGGCACCGACCAAGAATATTATTATTACACAACATGCCATCCCCCGCTTCACCGCTCCTGAATGCACCTCGCTGAGCACCGGCCAGAAACTTCCACTAATCGCTTTTGGATGAAGAGATATTTACTTCTAACATTCGTCACAATCATTGAAACTTTCCTTCAGCTGCTGAGGAAGTCCAACGAAATGCCAAAAAGGTTTATTTTTAGTAATGAATAGAGGGGGAAGGGTTAGACGGGTTTACTGTCTGAGACTCTATTAGGATATTTACCCCCCACTTTCCTATAACTGGAGGAAAGGCCGGCACCCTAATAGCTCCACAAAACCGTCTCTATTATACAACACGTAATGTCTGTCAATCAGTACATGAAAACTAGACTGGCCCTTAAACTAGACTGGCCCCTAAACTAGACTGGCCCTTAAAGTGGCTGTAAACCCTCACAGACCACTTTGTGCTCCAGATAAGCCTAAAATACGGCCAATAATAAGACTTACCTGTAGCTGCCCCGGAGATCTCCTAAACCTGCACATATCCCCTGTATGAGCCGACGTCATCGGAACGTGCGCACTGATCGATCCCGCGAGTGATGTCATCAGAACGTGCGCACTGATCGATCCCGCGAGTGACGTCATCGGAACGTGCGCACTGATCGATCCCGCGAGTGACGTCATCAGAACGTGCGCACTGAACGATCCCGCGAGTGACGTCATCGGAACGTGCGCACTGATCGATCCCGCGAGTGACGTCATCGGAACGTGCGCACTGATCGATCCCGCGAGTGATGTCATCAGAACGTGCGCACTGATCGATCCCGCGAGTGACGTCATCGGAACGTGCGCACTGATCGATCCCGCGAGTGACGTCATCAGAACGTGCGCACTGATCGATCCCGCGAGTGACGTCATCGGAACGTGCGCACTGACACAAACTGAAGCGGCGGATCCCGCGAGTGACGTCATCGCGGCTTCAGCCAATCACAGCACCGGACCCACAATACCCGGAAGTAACCCCCGGGAGAGATGTCGCCAGCCTGTATGGGCACCACAGCGAGGGCATCAATCTCAGGTGAGTATTACATAATGAGCTAGTATATTATGCATACTAGCTCATTATGCCTTTGTCTTGCAGGTCTTAGTTTTTTGGGGTTTTTTCGAAGTGGGTTTACAACCACTTTATAATATAGGTGCTTAAAATCCGGGCCCTAAAGCCCAACTCCAGGCAATTTTTCCCCATACAGTGGAGCTGTGCCAGCACTGCATGGGTTAGCTGGTTGTTCTTTTCTAGTGGTGAACACAGAATCTCTACACTCAGTACAGAGGAACATCCAAATCTCTTCAGAATAACAAAAGTCTACATGAAGGACGGAGTTATCCTGCGTTGCTACACTGTGGATGTGTGAGACCCCGAGAGGAGGGATCTGGTGAGTGCAATCATTCTAGACCCTCCGAGGATTTATCCATTGAAAAGTCCACCAGAGTCCAAACAGATCCCTTCACTGGCACCACAGAACCTTCAATCCAAATATTAATCAGATGTTCACCTGTTTATCTACACCAGCAATTCGCACGATTCATTCCCCTTCTTTATATTCTTTATATGAGTAACAATTAGGAATTTTGCACTTTATGTCACATTTTTATTCATGTATTTATTTATGGAGTAAGTTGGCTTCACATCAATATGCACTTTCACTGTGCGTTGGTTTTTGATTAGAAGACACTCCTTCAATAGGAACTACTTATCATTCCTTTTCCCCACCTAATATCTTCCTCCCAACCAAGGGAGCAGCACACACCTGAATCCATCACGTCTGGAACGGCGCCATATCTACTCCTTTTTTTCACCAGAACCTATACTCACCCAATCCTTCAATCCTCCGGAAAACGGCGCTCCCCCATGTCCAGCAGTGGACTGATCCTGACGTCTTCATGTCCAGAGCCTGTCTTTGGCGTGATGACGTCAGGAATAGTCAACTGCACAAGGCCGCTGGATCGCAGGGGGAGGGGCTGAAGGGATTGGAGGATTAGGTGAGTAGATCGCTCAGTGTTCTGCTTTAAAATATTGTCACCGGAACTACTGGGCCGTACTATGATATTATATTTGGGGACACTTCACCATCACCTATCCCAAAACCAGGGGCCCCTTTAATCCTTTCACTGACATTTTTGCAGGTTTCTGTTGCCGACGTGTTTGAAAAATCATTTTAAGACCAAAGATTTGTTAAATTCTGATAATGTTTAATATTTTCTAAAAAACAAAGAATCAAACGGCGGTGTTACAATTTTTTATGGTTTATTAAGCACAAGTTTTTTCTAAAAAAAAGATACAATAAAGTTAATTTTAGGGCATACGAGCGCAATAGATTATAGAATATTTGTTATAAAATAATATAAGAATAACACGTCCTTAAGGCTCCGTTCACACCTAAACCGACCGCGGATCGCACAACAACGCTGTCCGTCCCCGTTCCCCATCCCCCGTTCCCCATCCCCCGTTCCCCATTCCCTGTCCCCCGGTCCCCATCCCCCGTTCCCCATTCTCCATTCCCCATTCCCTGTCCCCCGTTCCCCATCCCCTGTTCCCTGTCCCCCGGTCCCCGTCCCCGGTTCCCCATTCCCCATCCCCCGTTCCCATCCCCCGTTCCCCATCCCCCATCCCCCGTCCCCCATTCCCAGATCCCCGTTCTCCATTCCCCATCCCCCGTTCCCCATCCCCCGTTCCCAGTTCCCCGTTCTCCATTCCCCATCCTCCGTTCCCCTTCCCCAGTTCCCATCCCCCGTTCCCCGTTCTCCATTCCCCATCCCCCGTTCCCCATCCCCCGTTCCCCGTTCCCCATCCCCTGTTCCCTGTCCCCGTCCCCGGTTCCCCGTTCTCCATTCCCCATCCCCCGTTCCCATCTCCCGTTCTCCATTCCCCATCCCCCATTCCCCATCCCCCGTACCTCGTTCCCCGTACCTCAATCCCCGTTCTCCATTCCCCGTACCCCATCCCCCGTTCCCCATTCCCCATCCCCCGTTCTCCATTCCCCGTCCCCCATTCCCCGTCCCCCGTACCTCAATCCCCGTTCTCCATTCCCCGTCCCCCATCCCCCATCCCCCGTTCCCCGTACCTCGTTCCCCATCCCCCGTTCCCCATTCCCCATCCCCCGTTCCCCATTCCCCATCCCCCGTTCCCCATTCCCCATCCCCCATTCCCCGTTCCCCGTACCTCAATCCCCGTTCTCCATTCCCCGTACCTCGTTCCCCATCCCCCGTTCTCCATTCCTCGTTCCCCATCCCCCATTCCCCGTCCCCCGTACCTCGTTCCCCGTACCTCAATCCCCGTTCTCCATTCCCCGTCCCCCATTCCCCATCCCCCGTTCCCCGTACCTCGTTCCCCATCCCCCGTTCCCCATCCCCCGTTCCCCATTCCCCGTACCTCGTTCTCCATTCTCCATTCCTCGTTCCCCATCCCCCGTACCTCAATCCCCGTACCCCATCCCCCGTTCTCCGACCCCCGTTCTCCATTCCCCGTACCTCGTTCCCCATCCCCCGTTCCCCATCCCCCGTTCTCCGACCCCCGTTCTCCATTCCCCGTCCCCCGTACCTCGTTCCCCATCCCCCATTTCCCGTCCCCCATACCTCGTTCCCCGTACCTCAATCCCCGTTCTCCATTCCCCATCCCCCATTCCCCATCCCCCGTTCCCCATCCCCCGTTCCCCATCCCCCATTCCCCATCCCCCGTTCCCCATTCCCCGTCCCCCGTTCTCCATCCCCCATTCCCCGTTCTCCATTCCCCATCCCCCGTACCTCAATCCCCGTTCTCCATTCCCCGTCCCCCATTCCCCATCCCCCGTTCCCCATCCCCCGTACCTCGTTCCCCGTACCTCAATCCCCGTTCTCCATTCCCCATCCCCCGTTCCCCATCCCCCGTTCTCCATTCCCCATCCCTCGTTCCCCATCCCCCGTTCCCCATTCCCCGTCCCCCGTTCCCCGTCCCCCGTACCTCGTTCCCCGTACCTCAATCCCCGTTCTCCATCCCCCGTTCCCCGTACCTCGTTCCCCATCCCCCGTTCCCCATCCCCCATTCCCCATCCCCCGTTCCCCATTCCCCATCCCCCGTTCCCCATTCCCCATTCCCCGTTCCCCGTTCTCCATTCCCCGTCCCCCGTACCTCGTTCCCCGTACCTCAATCCCCGTTCTCTATTCCCCATCCCCCATTCCTGTACCTCGTTCCCCATCCCCCGTTCCCCATCCCCCGTTCCCCATTCCCCATCCCCCGTTCTCCATTCCCCGTTCCCCGTACCTCGTTCCCCGTACCTCAATCCCCGTTCTCCATTCCCCATCCCCCATTCCCCATCCCCCGTTCCCCATCCCCCGTTCCCCATCCCGCGTTCCCCGTTCCCCACCCCCCGTTCCCCATTCCCCGTCCCCCGTTCTCCATCCCCCATTCCCCGTTCTCCATCCCCCATTCCCCGTTCTCCATTCCCCGTCCCCCATCCCCCGTTCCCCATTCCCCGTCCCCCGTTCTCCATCCCCCATTCCCCGTTCTCCATTCCCCGTCCCCCATTCCCCATTCCCCATCCCCCGTACCTCGTTCCCCGTACCTCAATCCCCGTTCTCCATTCCCCGTCCCCCATTCCCCATTCCCCATCCCCCGTACCTCAATCCCCGTTCTCCATTCCCCGTCCCCCATTCCCCGTTCCCCGTTCTCCATTCCCCGTCCCCCATTCCCCGTCCCCCATTCCCCGTACCTCAATCCCCATCCCCCGTTCCCCATCCCCCATTCCCCATTCCCCGTCCCCCATACCTCGTTCCCCGTTCTCCATTCCCCATCCCCCGTTCCCCGTACCTCGTTCCCCATCCCCCGTTCCCCATCCCCCATCCCCCGTTCCCCATTCCCCATCCCCCATCCCCCGTTCCCCGTTCTCCATTCCCCGTCCCCCGTACCTCGTTCCCCGTACCTCAATCCCCGTTCCCCATCCCCCGTCCCCCGTACTTCGTTCCCCGTACCTCAATCCCCGTTCTCCATTCCCCCGTTCCCCATTCCCCGTCCCCCGTACCTCGTTCCCCATCCCCCGTTCTCCATTCCCCCGTTCTCCATTCCCCGTCCCCCGTACCTCGTTCCCCATCCCCCGTTCTCCATTCCCCCGTCCCCCGTACCCCATCCCCCGTTCTCCGACCCCCGTTCTCCATTCCCCATCCCCCATTTCCCGTCCCCCATACCTCGTTCCCCGTACCTCAATCCCCGTTCTCCATTCCCCATCCCCCATTCCCCGTTCTCCATTCCCCGTACCCCATCCCCCGTTCCCCATTCCCCATCCCCCGTTCTCCATTCCCCATCCCCCATTCCCCGCCCCCCGTTCTCCATCCCCCATCCCCCGTACCTCAATCCCCGTTCTCCATTCCCCGTCCCCCATTCCCCATTCCCCGTTCCCCATCCCCCGTACCTCGTTCCCCGTACCTCAATCCCCGTTCTCCATTCCCCGTCCCCCGTTCCCCATCCCCCGTTCTCCATTCCCCATCCCCCGTTCCCCATTCCCCGTTCCCCATTCCCCGTCCCCCGTACCTCGTTCCCCGTACCTCAATCCCCGTTCTCCATTCCCCATCCCCCGTTCCCCGTACCTCGTTCCCCATCCCCCGTTCCCCATCCCCCATCCCCCGTTCCCCATTCCCCATCCCCCATCCCCCGTTCCCCGTTCTCCATTCCCCGTCCCCCGTACCTCGTTCCCCGTACCTCAATCCCCGTTCCCCATCCCCCGTCCCCCGTACCTCGTTCCCCGTACCTCAATCCCCGTTCTCCATTCCCCCGTTCCCCATTCCCCATCCCCCGTACCTCGTTCCCCATCCCCCGTTCTCCATTCCCCGTCCCCCGTACCTCAATCCCCGTTCTCCATTCCCCCGTCCCCCGTACCCCATCCCCCGTTCTCCGACCCCCGTTCTCCATTCCCCGTCCCCCGTACCTCGTTCCCCATCCCCCGTTCCCCATTCCCCGTTCCCCATTCCCCGTCCCCCGTACCTCGTTCCCCGTACCTCAATCCCCGTTCTCCATTCCCCGTCCCCCGTTCCCCATCCCCCGTTCTCCATTCCCCATCCCCCGTTCCCCGTACCTCGTTCCCCATCCCCCGTTCCCCAATCCCCGTTCTCCATTCCCCATCCCCCGTTCCCCGTACCTCGTTCCCCATCCCCCGTTCCCCATCCCCCATCCCCCGTTCCCCATTCCCCATCCCCCGTTCCCCGTTCTCCATTCCCCGTCCCCCGTACCTCGTTCCCCATCCCCCGTTCCCCGTTCTCCATTCCCCGTCCCCCATTCCCCGTACCTCGTTCCCCGTACCTCAATCCCCGTTCCCCATCCCCCGTTCCCCGTACCTCAATCCCCGTTCTCCATTCCCCATCCCCCATTCCCCGTACCTCGTTCCCCGTACCTCAATCCCCGTTCCCCATCCCCCGTTCCCCGTACCTCAATCCCCGTTCTCCATTCCCCCGTTCCCCGTTCCCCGTCCCCCGTACCTCGTTCCCCGTTCTCCATTCCCCATCCCCCGTACCTCGTTCCCCATCCCCCGTTCCCCATCCCCCGTTCTCCGACCCCCGTTCTCCATTCCCCGTCCCCCGTTCCTCGTTCCCCATCCCCCGTTCTCCGACCCCCGTTCTCCATTCCCCGTCCCCCGTACCTCGTTCCCCATCCCCCATTCCCCGTCCCCCGTACCTCGTTCCCCGTACCTCGTTCCCCATCCCCCGTTCCCCATCTCCCGTTCTCCATTCCCCTTCCCCCATTCCCCGTCCCCCGTACCTCGTTCCCCGTACCTCCATCCCCGGTCTCCATTCCTCGTTCCCCATCCCCCATTTCCCGTCCCCCATACCTCGTTCCCCGTACCTCAATCCCCGTTCTCCATTCCCCATCCCCCGTTCCCCATTCCCCATCCCCCGTTCTCCATTCCCCATCCCCCGTTCCCCATCCCCCATTCCCCGTCCCCCGTTCTCCATTCCCCATCCCCCGTACCTCAATCCCCGTCCCCCATTCCCCATCCCCCGTTCCCCATCCCCCGTACCTCGTTCCCCGTACCTCAATCCCCGTTCTCCATTCCCCGTCCCTCGTTCCCCGTTCTCCATTCCCCATACCCCATCCCCCGTTCCCCATCCCCCGTTCCCCATTCCCCATCCCCCGTTCTCCATTCCCCGTCCCCCATTCCCCATCCCCCGTTCCCCCATTCCCCATCCCCCGTTCTCCATTCCCCATCCCCCATTCTCCATTCCCCATCCCCCGTACCTCAATCCCCGTTCTCCATTCCCCGTCCCCCATTCCCCATCCCCCGTTCCCCATCCCCCGTACCTCAATCCCCGTCCCCCATTCCCCATCCCCCGTTCCCCATCCCCCGTTCCCCATCCCCCGTTCCCCGTTCTCCATTCCCCGTCCCCCGTACCTCGTTCCCCGTACCTCAATCCCCGTTCTCCATTCCCCCGTTCCCCATTCCCCGTCCCCCGTACCTCGTTCCCCGTTCTCCATTCCCCATCCCCCGTACCTCGTTCCCCATCCCCCGTTCCCCATCCCCCGTTCTCCGACCCCCGTTCTCCATTCCCCGTCCCCCGTACCTCGTTCCCCATCCCCCGTTCTCCATTCCCCGTCCCCCGTACCTCAATCCCCGTTCTCCATTCCCCCGTCCCCCGTACCCCATCCCCCGTTCTCCATTCCCCGTCCCCCGTTCCTCGTTCCCCATCCCCCGTTCCCCGTTCTCCATTCCCCGTCCCCCGTACCTCGTTCCCCGTACCTCAATCCCCGTTCTCCATTCCCCGTCCCCCGTACCTCGTTCCCCGTTCTCCATTCCCCATCCCCCGTACCTCGTTCCCCATCCCCCGTTCCCCATCCCCCGTTCTCCGACCCCCGTTCTCCATTCCCCGTCCCCCGTACCTCGTTCCCCATCCCCCATTCCCCGTCCCCCGTACCTCGTTCCCCATCCCCCGTTCCCCATTCCCCGTTCCCCATTCCCCGTCCCCCGTTCCCCATCTCCCGTTCTCCATTCCCCGTCCCCCGTTCCCCATCCCCCGTTCTCCATTCCCCATCCCCCGTTCCCCGTACCTCGTTCCCCATCCCCCGTTCCCCATCCCCCGTTCCCCATTCCCCATCCCCCATCCCCCATCCCCCGTTCCCCGTTCTCCATTCCCCGTCCCCCGTACCTCGTTCCCCGTACCTCAATCCCCGTTCTCCATTCCCCGTCCCCCATTCCCCACCCCCCGTTCTCCATTCCCCATCCCCCGTTCCCCGTACCTCGTTCCCCATCCCCCGTTCCCCATCCCCCATCCCCCGTTCCCCATTCCCCATCCCCCATCCCCCGTTCCCCGTTCTCCATTCCCCGTCCCCCGTTCCCCATCCCCCGTTCTCCATTCCCCGTCCCCCGTTCCTCGTTCCCCATCCCCCGTTCTCCGACCCCCGTTCTCCATTCCCCGTCCCCCGTACCTCGTTCCCCATCCCCCGTTCCCCATTCCCCGTACCTCAATCCCCGTTCTCCATTCCCCATTCCCCATCCCCCGTACCTCAATCCCCGTTCCCCATTCCCCATTCCCCATCCCCCGTACCTCAATCCCCGTTCCCCATCCCCCGTTCCCCATTCCCCATCCCCCATCCCCCGTTCCCCGTTCTCCATTCCCCGTCCCCCGTTCCCCATCCCCCGTTCTCCATTCCCCGTCCCCCGTTCCTCGTTCCCCATCCCCCGTTCTCCGACCCCCGTTCTCCATTCCCCGTCCCCCGTACCTCGTTCCCCATCCCCCGTTCCCCATTCCCCATTCCCCATCCCCCGTACCTCAATCCCCGTTCCCCTTCCCCCATTCCCCGTCCCCCATACCTCCATCCCCGTTCTCCATTCCCCGTTCAACATCCCCCGTACCTCGTTCCCCATCCCCCATTTCCCGTCCCCCATACCTCGTTCCCCGTACCTCAATCCCCGTTCTCCATTCCCCATCCCCCATTCCCCGTTCTCCATTCCCCGTACCCCATCCCCCGTTCCCCATTCCCCATCCCCCGTTCTCCATTCCCCATCCCCCATTCCCCGCCCCCCGTTCTCCATCCCCCATCCCCCGTACCTCAATCCCCGTTCTCCATTCCCCGTCCCCCATTCCCCATCCCCCGTTCCCCATCCCCCGTACCTCGTTCCCCGTACCTCAATCCCCGTTCTCCATTCCCCGTCCCCCATTCCCCGTCCCCCATACCTCGTTTCCCGTACCTCAATCCCCGTTCTCCATTCCCCGTCCCCCGTTCCCCATCTCCCGTTCTCCATTCCCCGTCCCCCGTTCCCCATCCCCCGTTCTCCATTCCCCATCCCCCGTTCCCCATTCCCCGTTCCCCATTCCCCGTCCCCCGTACCTCGTTCCCCGTACCTCAATCCCCGTTCTCCATTCCCCATCCCCCGTTCCCCGTACCTCGTTCCCCATCCCCCGTTCCCCATCCCCCGTTCCCCATTCCCCATCCCCCATCCCCCATCCCCCGTTCCCCGTTCTCCATTCCCCGTCCCCCGTACCTCGTTCCCCGTACCTCAATCCCCGTTCCCCATTCCCCATCCCCCATCCCCCGTTCCCCGTTCTCCATTCCCCGTCCCCCGTACCTCGTTCCCCGTACCTCAATCCCCGTTCTCCATTCCCCCGTTCCCCATTCCCCGTCCCCCGTACCTCGTTCCCCGTTCTCCATTCCCCATCCCCCGTACCTCGTTCCCCATCCCCCGTTCTCCATTCCCCCGTTCTCCATTCCCCGTCCCCCGTACCTCAATCCCCGTTCTCCATTCCCCCGTCCCCCGTACCCCATCCCCCGTTCTCCGACCCCCGTTCTCCATTCCCCGTCCCCCGTTCCTCGTTCCCCATCCCCCGTTCTCCGACCCCCGTTCTCCATTCCCCGTCCCCCGTACCTCGTTCCCCGTACCTCAATCCCCGTTCTCCATTCCCCGTCCCCCGTTCCCCATCCCCCGTTCTCCATTCCCCATCCCCCGTTCCCCGTACCTCGTTCCCCATCCCCCGTTCCCCAATCCCCGTTCTCCATTCCCCACCCCCCATTCCCCGTCCCCCGTACCTCGTTCCCCGTACCTCGTTCCCCATCCCCCGTTCCCCATTCCCAGTTCCCCATTCCCCGTCCCCCGTACCTCGTTCCCCGTACCTCAATCCCCGTTCTCCATTCCCCGTCCCCCGTTCCCCATCCCCCGTTCTCCATTCCCCATCCCCCGTTCCCCGTACCTCGTTCCCCATCCCCCGTTCCCCAATCCCCGTTCTCCATTCCCCATCCCCCGTTCCCCGTACCTCGTTCCCCATCCCCCGTTCCCCATCCCCCATCCCCCGTTCCCCATTCCCCATCCCCCATCCCCCGTTCCCCGTTCTCCATTCCCCGTACCTCAATCCCCGTTCTCCATTCCCCATCCCCCATTCCCCGTACCTCGTTCCCCGTACCTCAATCCCCGTTCCCCATCCCCCGTTCCCCGTACCTCAATCCCCGTTCTCCATTCCCCATCCCCCGTACCTCGTTCCCCATCCCCCGTTCCCCATCCCCCGTTCTCCGACCCCCGTTCTCCATTCCCCGTCCCCCGTTCCTCGTTCCCCATCCCCCATTCCCCGTCCCCCGTACCTCGTTCCCCGTACCTCGTTCCCCATCCCCCGTTCCCCATCCCCCGTTCCCCATTCCCCGTACCTCAATCCCCGTTCCCCATCTCCCGTTCTCCATTCCCCTTCCCCCATTCCCCGTCCCCCGTACCTCGTTCCCCGTACCTCCATCCCCGGTCTCCATTCCTCGTTCCCCATCCCCCATTTCCCGTCCCCCATACCTCGTTCCCCGTACCTCAATCCCCGTTCTCCATTCCCCATCCCCCGTTCCCCATTCCCCATCCCCCGTTCTCCATTCCCCATCCCCCGTTCCCCATTCCCCATCCCCCGTTCTCCATTCCCCATCCCCCGTTCCCCATCCCCCGTCCCCCGTTCTCCATTCCCCATCCCCCGTACCTCAATCCCCGTCCCCCATTCCCCATCCCCCATTCCCCATCCCCCGTTCTCCATTCCCCATCCCCCGTTCCCCATCCCCCGTCCCCCGTTCTCCATTCCCCATCCCCCATTCCCCGTTCTCCATTCCCCGTCCCTCGTTCCCCGTTCTCCATTCCCCATACCCCATCCCCCGTTCCCCATCCCCCGTTCCCCATTCCCCATCCCCCGTTCTCCATTCCCCGTCCCCCATTCCCCATCCCCCGTTCCCCCATTCCCCATCCCCCGTTCTCCATTCCCCATCCCCCATTCTCCATTCCCCATCCCCCGTACCTCAATCCCCGTTCTCCATTCCCCGTCCCCCATTCCCCATCCCCCGTTCCCCATCCCCCGTACCTCAATCCCCGTCCCCCATTCCCCATCCCCCGTTCCCCATCCCCCGTTCCCCATCCCCCGTTCCCCGTTCTCCATTCCCCGTCCCCCGTACCTCGTTCCCCGTACCTCAATCCCCGTTCCCCATTCCCCGTCCCCCGTACCTCGTTCCCCGTTCTCCATTCCCCATCCCCCGTACCTCGTTCCCCATCCCCCGTTCCCCATCCCCCGTTCTCCGACCCCCGTTCTCCATTCCCCGTCCCCCGTACCTCAATCCCCGTTCTCCATTCCCCCGTCCCCCGTACCCCATCCCCCGTTCTCCGACCCCCGTTCTCCATTCCCCGTCCCCCGTACCTCGTTCCCCATCCCCCATTCCCCGTCCCCCGTACCTCGTTCCCCATCCCCCGTTCCCCATTCCCCGTTCCCCGTTCCCCGTCCCCCATTCCCCATCTCCCGTTCTCCATTCCCCGTCCCCCGTTCCCCATCCCCCGTTCTCCATTCCCCATCCCCCGTTCCCCGTACCTCGTTCCCCATCCCCCGTTCCCCAATCCCCGTTCTCCATTCCCCATCCCCCGTTCCCCATTCCCCATCCCCCATCCCCCGTTCCCCGTTCTCCATTCCCCGTCCCCCGTACCTCGTTCCCCGTACCCCAATCCCCGTTCTCCATTCCCCCGTTCCCCATCCCCCGTACCTCGTTCCCCGTTCTCCATTCCCCGTCCCCCGTACCTCGTTCCCCGTACCTCAATCCCCGTTCTCCATTCCCCCGTTCCCCATCCCCCGTACCTCGTTCCCCATCCCCCGTTCCCCATCCCCCGTTCTCCGACCCCCGTTCTCCATTCCCCGTCCCCCGTACCTCGTTCCCCATCCCCCGTTCTCCATTCCCCGTCCCCCGTACCCCACCCCCCGTTCTCCGACCCCCGTTCTCCATTCCCCGTTCCTCGTTCCCCATCCCCCGTTCTCCGACCCCCGTTCTCCATTCCCCGTCCCCCGTACCTCGTTCCCCATCCCCCGTTCCCCATCCCCCGTTCCCCATTCCCCGTACCTCGTTCCCCGTACCTCCATCCCCGGTCTCCATTCCTCGTTCCCCATCCCCCATTTCCCATCCCCCATACCTCGTTCCCCGTACCTCAATCCCCGTTCTCCATTCCCCATCCCCCGTTCCCCATTCCCCATCCCCCGTTCTCCATTCCCCATCCCCCGTTCCCCATCCCCCATTCCCCGTCCCCCGTTCTCCATTCCCCATCCCCCGTACCTCAATCCCCATCCCCCGTTCCCCATCCCCCGTACCTCGTTCCCCGTACCTCAATCCCCGTTCTCCATTCCCCATCCCCCATTCCCCGTTCTCCATTCCCCGTCCCTCGTTCCCCGTTCTCCATTCCCCATACCCCATCCCCCGTTCCCCATCCCCCGTTCCCCATTCCCCGTCCCCCATTCCCCATCCCCCGTTCCCCCATTCCCCATCCCCCGTCCCCCGTTCTCCATTCCCCATCCCCCATTCTCCATTCCCCATCCCCCGTACCTCAATCCCCGTTCTCCATTCCCCGTCCCCCATTCCCCATCCCCCGTTCCCCATCCCCCGTCCCCCATTCCCCATCCCCCGTTCCCCATCCCCCGTTCCCCATTCCCCATCCCCCGTTCCCCATTCCCCGTTCCCCATTCCCCGTCCCCCATTCCCCATCCCCCGTTCCCCCATTCCCCATCCCCCGTCCCCCGTTCTCCATTCCCCATCCCCCATTCTCCATTCCCCATCCCCCGTACCTCAATCCCCGTTCTCCATTCCCCGTCCCCCATTCCCCATCCCCCGTTCCCCATCCCCCGTCCCCCATTCCCCATCCCCCGTTCCCCATCCCCCGTTCCCCATTCCCCATCCCCCGTTCCCCATTCCCCGTTCCCCATTCCCCATCCCCCGTACCTCAATCCCCGTCCCCCATTCCCCATCCCCCGTTCCCCATCCCCCGTTCCCCATTCCCCATCCCCCGTTCCCCATCCCCCGTTCCCCATTCCCCGTTCCCCATTCCCCATCCCCCGTACCTCAATCCCCGTCCCCCATTCCCCATCCCCCGTTCCCCATCCCCCGTTCCCCATCCCCCGTTCCCCATTCCCCATCCCCCGTTCTCAATTCCCCGTACCCCATCCCCCGTTCCCCATCCCCCGTTCCCCATTCCCCATCCCCCGTTCTCAATTCCCCGTCCCCCATCCCCCGTTCCCCATTCCCCATCCCCCGTTCCCCATTCCCCGTTCTCCATTCCCCATCCCCCGTTCCCCATCCCCCGTACCTCGTTCCCCGTACCTCAATCCCCGTTCTCCATTCCCCGTCCCCCGTTCCCCATCCCCCGTACCTCGTTCCCCGTACCTCAATCCCCGTTCTCCATTCCCCGTTCCCCATCCCCCATCTCCCGTTCTCCATTCCCCGTCCCCCGTTCCCCATCCCCCATCCCCCATCCCCCGTTCTCCATTCCCCGTCCCTCATTCCCCGTCCCCCGTACCTCGTTCCCCATCCCCCGTTCCCCATCCCCCATCCCCCGTTCTCAATTCCCCGTACCCCATCCCCCGTTCCCCATCCCCCGTTCCCCATTCCCCATCCCCCGTTCTCAATTCCCCGTCCCCCATCCCCCGTTCCCCATTCCCCATCCCCCGTTCCCCATTCCCCGTTCTCCATTCCCCATCCCCCGTTCCCCATCCCCCGTACCTCGTTCCCCGTACCTCAATCCCCGTTCTCCATTCCCCGTCCCCCGTTCCCCATCCCCCGTACCTCGTTCCCCGTACCTCAATCCCCGTTCTCCATCCCCCATTCCCCGTTCCCCATCTCCCGTTCTCCATTCCCCGTCCCCCGTTCCCCATCCCCCGTTCTTCATTCCCCGTCCCCCATTCCCCGTCCCCCGTACCTCGTTCCCCGTACCTCAATCCCCGTTCTCCATTCCCCATCCCCCGTTCCTCGTTCCCCATCCCCCGTTCCCCATCCCCCATCCCCCGTTCCCCATCCCCCGTTCCCCATTCCCCGTCCCCCGTACCTCGTTCCCCATCCCCCGTTCCCCATCCCCCGTTCCCCATCCCCCGTACCTCAATCCCCATTCTCCATTCCCCGTTCCCCATCCCCCGTTCCCCATTCCCCATCCCCCATTCCCCGTTCTCCATTCCCCATCCCCCGTACCTCGTTCCCCGTACCTCAATCCCCATTCTCCATTCCCCGTCCCCCATTCCCCATCCCCCGTTCCCCATTCCCCATCCCCCGTTCCCCATTCCCCATCCCCCATTCCCCGTTCTCCATTCCCCATCCCCCGTACCTCGTTCCCCGTACCTCAATCCCCGTTCTCCATTCCCCGTTCCCCATCCCCCATCTCCCGTTCTCCATTCCCCGTCCCCCGTTCCCCATCCCCCATCCCCCGTTCTCCATTCCCCGTCCCTCATTCCCCGTACCTCGTTCCCCATCCCCCGTTCCCCATCCCCCATCCCCCATCCCCCGTTCTCCATTCCCCGTCCCTCGTTCCCCGTACCTCAATCCCCGTTCTCCATTCCCCGTCCCTCGTTCCCCGTTCTCCATTCCCCGTCCCCCATACCTCGTTCCCCGTACCTCAATCCCCGTTCTCCATTCCCCATCCCCCGTTCTCCATTCCCCGTCCCCCATTCCCCATTCCCCGTTCCCCATCCCCCATTCCCCATCCCCCGTTCCCCATTCCCCATCCCCCATTCCCCATCCCCCGTTCTCCATTCCCCGTCCCCCATACCTCGTTCCCCGTACCTCAATCCCCGTTCTCCATCCCCCATTCCCCGTTCCCCATCTCCCGTTCTCCATTCCCCATCCCCCGTTCTCCATTCCCCGTCCCCTGTACCTCGTTCCCCGTACCTCAATCCCCATTCTCCATTCCCCATCCCCCGTTCCCCGTACCTCGTTCCCCATCCCCCGTTCCCCATCCCCCATCCCCCGTTCCCCATCCCCCGTTCCCCATTCCCCGTCCCCCGTACCTCGTTCCCCATCCCCCGTTCCCCATCCCCCGTTCCCCATTCCCCATCCTCCATTCCCCGTCCCCCATCCCCCGTTCCCCGTACCTCGTTCCCCATCCCCCGTTCCCCGTTCCCTATCTCCCGTTCCCCATCCCCCGTTCCCCATCCCCCGTTCTCCATTCCCCGTCCCCCATTCCCCATTCCCCGTTCCCCATCCCCCATTCCCCATCCCCCGTTCCCCATTCCCCATCCCCCATTCCCCATTCCCCATCCCCCGTTCTCCATTCCCCGTCCCCCATACCTCGTTCCCCGTACCTCAATCCCCGTTCTCCATCCCCCATTCCCCGTTCCCCATCTCCCGTTCTCCATTCCCCATCCCCCGTTCTCCATTCCCCGTCCCCTGTACCTCGTTCCCCGTACCTCAATCCCCATTCTCCATTCCCCATCCCCCGTTCCCCATCCCCCATCCCCCGTTCCCCATCCCCCGTTCCCCATTCCCCGTCCCCCGTACCTCGTTCCCCATCCCCCGTTCCCCATTCCCCATCCCCCGTACCTCAATCCCCATTCTCCATTCCCCGTCCCCCATCCCCCGTTCCCCGTACCTCGTTCCCCGTTCCCTATCTCCCGTTCTCCATTCCCCGTTCCCCATCCCCCATCTCCCGTTCCCCATCCCCCGTTCCCCATTCCCCATCCCCCGTACCTCGTTCCCCGTACCTCAATCCCCGTTCCCCGTACCTCGTTCCCCATCCCCCGTTCCCCGTTCTCCATTCCCCGTCCCCCGTACCTCGTTCCCGGTACCTCAATCCCCGTTCTCCATTCCCCCGTTCCCCATCCCCCATTCCCCATCCCCCGTTCCCCATCCCCCATTCCCCGTCCCCCGTACCTCGTTCCCGGTACCTCAATCCCCGTTCTCCATTCCCCCGTTCCCCATCCCCCATTCCCCATCCCCCGTTCCCCATCCCCCATTCCCCGTCCCCCGTACCTCGTTCCCGGTACCTCAATCCCCGTTCTCCATTCCCCATCCCCCGTTCCCCATCCCCCATTCCCCATCCCCCGTTCCCCATCCCCCATTCCCCGTCCCCCGTACCTCAATCTCCGTTCTCCATTCCCCATCCCCCGTTCCCCATCCCCCATCCCCCGTTCCCCGTTCTCCATTCCCCGTCCCCCGTACCTCGTTCCCCATCCCCCATTCCCCATCCCCCGTTCCCCATCCCCCATTCCCCGTCCCCCGTACCTCATTCCCCGTTCTCCATTCCCCGTCCCCCGTACCTCAATCTCCGTTCTCCATTCCCCGTCCCCCGTTCCCCGTTCTCCATTCCCCGTTCCCCGTACCTCGTTCCCCATCCCCCGTTCTCCATTCCCCGTCCCCCGTACCTCAATCCCCGTTCTCCATTCCCCGTCCCCCATTCCCCGTTCCCCATCCCCCGTTCTCCATTCCCCGTCCCCCATTCCCCGTACCTCGTTCCCCGTACCTCAATCCCCGTTCCCCGTACCTCGTTCCCCATCCCCCGTTCCCCGTTCTCCATTCCCCGTCCCCCGTACCTCGTTCCCCATTCTCCATTCCCCCGTCCCCCATTCCCCGTCCCCCATTCCCCGTACCTCGTTCCCCGTTCTCCATTCCCCGTCCCCCGTACCTCAATCTCCGTTCCCCGTTCTCCATTCCCCGTCCCCCGTACCTCGTTCCCCATCCCCCGTTCCCCGTTCTCCATTCCCCGTCCCCCGTACCTCGTTCCCCGTACCTCAATCCCCGTTCTCCATTCCCCGTCCCCCATTCCCCATCCCCCGTTCCCCGTCCCCCGTACCTCGTTCCCCGTACCTCAATCCCCGTTCTCCATTCCCCGTTCCCCATCCCCCATCTCCCGTTCTCCATTCCCCGTCCCCCGTTCCCCATCCCCCGTTCTCCATTCCCCGTCCCTCATTCCCCGTACCTCGTTCCCCATCCCCCGTTCCCCGTTCTCCATTCCCCGTCCCCCGTACCTCGTTCCCCGTACCTCAATCCCCGTTCTCCATTCCCCGTCCCCCATTCCCCGTTCCCCATCCCCCGTTCTCCATTCCCCGTCCCCCATTCCCCGTACCTCGTTCCCCGTACCTCAATCCCCGTTCCCCGTACCTCGTTCCCCATCCCCCGTTCCCCGTTCTCCATTCCCCGTCCCCCGTACCTCGTTCCCCATTCTCCATTCCCCCGTTCCCCATTCCCCGTACCCCGTTCCCCGTTCTCCATTCCCCGTCCCCCGTACCTCGTTCCCCATCCCCCGTTCCCCGTTCTCCATTCCCCGTCCCCCGTACCTCGTTCCCCGTACCTCAATCCCCGTTCTCCATTCCCCCGTCCCCTGTACCTCGTTCCCCATCCCCCGTTCCTCGTTCTCCATTCCCCGTCCCCCGTACCTCGTTCCCCATCCCCCGTTCCCCGTTCTCCATTCCCCGTACCCCATTCCAGGGACAAATCAGAATCCTTGCCTCAATTCAGCCCTGAAACAGAGCCAAAGGCGCACAGCGTTTCTGTGTAGTGCGCTCCCCAGCCACAGCGGAGATACATGAACCGGCTCCATAGGGAGTAACATTCTCCTGCTATGTGAATTGGATGTGGGAAACCCTCATAGATGTGAACCCGACCTAAAATTGTCTTCTCCTATAGAGGAGCGACAGACTTCTCATGCTGCACGTTCGGCCATATATTCGCTGGTCTTCCTACCCTCCACCAAAGGGTCCCCGGGGCTTCACAGGGGTTCACACTGATAAGGGGTTCACACTGATGAGGGGTTCCCGGGGCTTCACAGGGTTCACACTGATGAGGGCTTCACACTGATGAGAGGGGTTCACACTGATGAGGGGCTTCACACTGATGAGAGGGGTTCACACTGATGAGGGGCTTCACACTGATGAGGGGTTCACACTGATGAGGGGTTCACACTGATGAGGGGTTCACACTGATGAGGGGTTCACACTGATGAGGGGTTCACACTGATGAGAGGGGTTCACACTGATGAGAGGGGTTCACACTGATGAGGGGTTCACACTGATGAGGGGTTCACACTGATGAGAGGGGTTCACACTGATGAGAGGGGTTCACACTGATGAGGGGTTCACACTGATGAGAGGGGTTCACACTGATGAGGGGTTCACACTGATGAGGGGTTCACACTGATGAGGAGTTCACACTGATGAGGGGTTCCCGGGGCTTCACACTGATGAGGGGTTCACACTGATGAGGGGTTCACACTGATGAGGAGTTCACACTGATGAGGGGTTCCCGGGGCTTCACACTGATGAGGGGTTCCCGGGGCTTCACAGGGTTTCACACTGATGAGGGGTTCACACTGATGAGGGGTTCACACTGATGAGGGGTTCACACTGATGAGGGGTTCACACTGATGAGAGGGGTTCACACTGATGAGGGGTTCACACTGATGAGGGGTTCACACTGATGAGGAGTTCACACTGATGAGGGGTTTCTGGGGCTTCACACTGATGAGGGGTTCCCGGGGCTTCACAGGGGTTCACACTGATGAGGGGTTCACACTGATGAGGGGCTTCACACTGATGAGGGGCTTCACACTGATGAGGGGTTCACACTGATGAGGGGTTCACACTGATGAGAGGGGTTCACACTGATGAGGGGTTCACACTGATGAGGGGTTCACACTGATGAGAGGGGTTCACACTGATGAGGGGTTCACACTGATGAGGAGTTCACACTGATGAGGGGTTCACACTGATGAGGAGTTCACACTGATGAGGGGTTCCCGGGGCTTCACACTGATGAGGGGTTCCCGGGGCTTCACAGGGGTTCACACTGATGAGGGGTTCACACTGATGAGGGGTTCACACTGATGAGGGGCTTCACACTGATGAGGGGTTCACACTGATGAGGGGTTCACACTGAGAGGGGTTCACACTGATGAGGGGTTCACACTGATGAGGGGTTCACACTGATGAGGGGTTCCCGGGGCTTCACACTGATGAGGGGTTCCCGGGGCTTCACAGGGGTTCACACTGATGAGGGGTTCACACTGATGAGGGGTTCACACTGATGAGGGGTTCACACTGATGAGGAGTTCACACTGATGAGGGGTTCCCGGGGCTTCACACTGATGAGGGGTTCCCGGGGCTTCACAGGGGTTCACACTGATGAGGGGTTCACACTGATGAGGGGTTCACACTGATGAGGGGTTCACACTGATGAGGGGTTCACACTGATGAGGGGTTCACACTGATGAGAGGGGTTCACACTGATGAGGGGTTCACACTGATGAGGAGTTCACACTGATGAGGGGTTTCTGGGGCTTCACACTGATGAGGGGTTCCCGGGGCTTCACAGGGGTTCACACTGATGAGGGGTTCACACTGATGAGGGGCTTCACACTGATGAGGGGCTTCACACTGATGAGGGGTTCACACTGATGAGGGGTTCACACTGATGAGAGGGGTTCACACTGATGAGAGGGGTTCACACTGATGAGGGGTTCACACTGATGAGGGGTTCACACTGATGAGGAGTTCACACTGATGAGAGGGGTTCACACTGATGAGGGGTTCACACTGATGAGGAGTTCACACTGATGAGGGGTTCACACTGATGAGGAGTTCACACTGATGAGGGGTTCCCGGGGCTTCACACTGATGAGGGGTTCCCGGGGCTTCACAGGGGTTCACACTGATGAGGGGTTCACACTGATGAGGGGTTCACACTGATGAGGGGCTTCACACTGATGAGGGGTTCACACTGAGAGGGGTTCACACTGATGAGGGGTTCACACTGATGAGGGGTTCACACTGATGAGGGGTTCCCGGGGCTTCACACTGATGAGGGGTTCCCGGGGCTTCACAGGGGTTCACACTGATGAGGGGTTCACACTGATGAGGGGTTCACACTGATGAGGGGTTCACACTGATGAGAGGGGTTCACACTGATGAGGGGTTCACACTGATGAGGGGTTCCCGGGGCTTCACACTGATGAGGGGTTCCTGGGGCTTCACAGGGGTTCACACTGATGAGAGGGGTTCCCTGCATCCAATTCACATGTCAGGAGACTTTGAGCGGTTCTCTATAAAGCCGGTTCTCACATCTCCGGGACGGCTGCAGAAAAGTCTTTTGGTCCCTTTCAGGTCTGAATGCAGCCAAATGGAGAACCGGGAGGCACCGGACCCCCTGCTGCCAGCCGCTCCGCACACAGTGTGAACCCAGCCTGTGGTCTGTGTGATTATATGTCATATTACATTATATATCCTGTATGTTGTGTGATTATATGTCATATTACATTATATATCCTGTATGTTGTGTGATTATATGTCATATTACATTATATATCTCTGTATGTTGTGTGATTATATGTCAGTATTACATTATATATCTCTGTATGTTGTGTGATTATATGTCATATTACATTATATATCTCTGTATGTTGTGTGATTATATGTCATATTACATTATATATCTCTGTATGTTGTGTGATTATATGTCATATTACATTATATATCTCTGTATGTTGTGTGATTATATGTCATATTACATTATATATCCCTGTATATTGCGGTCATTCAGGTGATTATCTAATAGTTTCTTGAAGCTATCAATGCTCCCCACTGAGACCACCGCCTGTGGAAGGGAATTCCACATCCTTGCCGCTCTTACAGTAAAGAACCCTCTACGTAGTTTAAGGTTAAACCATTTCTCTTCCAATTTCAATGAATGGCCGCGTATCTTTTAACCATTTTAATACCGGGCACTTCCACCCCCTTCCTGCCCGGGCCAATGTTCAGCTGTCACACTTTCAATGACAATTGCGCGGTCATACAATACTGAAACATTTTTATCATTTTTTTGAGACAGATAGAGCTTTCTTTTGGTGGTATTCAATCAGCTCTGGGGTTTTTATTTTCGCTAAAAAAACAAAAAAAGACCAAAACTTTAAAAAAGAAACAGCTCTGGGGTTGGACATTCAACTTAGCTGCCCAGATCCTGGCAGCACATCTGAGGCTATCCACCACCATACTCAACGTGCAGATCCTAATGTGCTTGTGTCCGGTCTGCTCTTCGAGGACACAGGAACCCACACAAGCAGGATAATGAGCAAGGACGTCACACAGTTGCCATGGCAACGCGTTTCGGAGGCCTGGCCTCCTTCCTCAGGTCATGGGGTGTGATGTCCTCACTCTCTTCCCCCTGTATCCTGCTTGTGTGGGTTCCTGTGTCCTCGAAGAGCAGAGCCAGCTGGACCGGACACATTAGGATCTGCACGTCAGCACTGGGAAATGCCATTTTTGGATTCCCTGATTATACATGGACTCTACCTTTGCAGGTATGCCGGGGCAGCAAATAGCCTGAATTAGGAAGAAATCTTGTTCTTGCATTTGAACTTTGTAACATTTTGCACTTTTCCAAGTAAAGCCTTTGAAACCTTGTTCCTGCCTGGTCTGAATTTACTAAAGGGATGTAATGCAAGTAACCGGCACCTTTCTACAGTGCAGGTCACTAAGGTACTGTGGGGTATGAAAACATCAATACAAGGAGGTAATACAGTGAGAAGACACAAGTGGTTACCTAGGGTAACGGAAGGTTACCAAGCAGCCTTGGGCATGTCCCTGAGACAGGGAGGATAGCCTCTTGCAGGAGGAAGTTGTTGTCGGCGCTCTCTCTGTGAGCGATCCACCTTCCATAGCAACAGGAGCAGACTCCGGCCATAGAGGTCCCCAGACTGTACACAGGGGAGGAAGAGTTAACTGAAGTTAAGGGCACCCATGGAGCCTGAGCTGGGTGCCCAGCGGGACCCCATACCATTACTGGGGGAAGGGTAGCAGTGATACGGTGGATGGGCCCAGTGTGTCCATCCTAAATGCAATTTACAGAGAAGGTGTACATCGTCATGGGGACCCGAGAATTACCTGGAGAACAGTGCAAGTGTACATGGTGTACCTTCATCTCAAGTGTAGAAGCCCGCCTAAAGGTCGAGTATTTCCCCGCGACAGCCTCAGCCTGGTCCCAGAGCATTGATGAAAATGGCACAGAAGTAAAAGTACCCCATGTGTAGTAAAGTGATCCTACCACAAGTGCCTGGCGTAGCCCAGAAGAACCCACTCCGAGGTAGGCCTCTCCTGTGACCCAAACTTAGCGCCCAACGATGGGAAAACTTGGAGGAAAATTCTATCATCACCCACCTACCCCTCTGCCCCCCCCCCCCCCCCTTACAGACTGAGAAATGTTTTCAATGGACACAATAAACAATGATATATTCTATATTCAGTAATAATGTATATAATTATTGTAGCACTTTTAATAGTATTATTCTATGGCCTAAACCAAAAATACAGACGTCATTTCCATGGAAGGGGTTTTAGTATCCCCCATGGAATAGGTTAGGAGTCACATTATGGAATTAGCCATTGGCTTTCTGCTCAAGAGAGTCCTGGTTACAAGTATCTCCTTGAAGAAGTTTGGTGAACCTCACTAAACCTCTAATGTGAACATATTTGCCAACTTACCCCTTTTGGCCCCAAACTAATATCCATTCTACTCTACATAGTTACATAGTAGGTGAGGTATAAAAAAGACACAAGTCCATCCAGTCCAACCTATGTGTGTGATTATGTGTCAGTATTACATTGTATATCCCTGTATGTTGCGGTCATTCAGGTGATTATCTAATAGTTTCTTGAAGCTATCAATGCTCCCCGCTGAGACCACCGCCTGTGGAAGGGAATTCCACATCCTTACCGCTCTTACAGTAAAGAACCCTCTATGTAGTTTAAGGTTAAACCTCTTTTCTTCTAATTTTAATGAGTGGCCACAAGTCTTATTAAACTCTCTTCTGCAAAAAAGTTTTATCCCTATTGTGGGGTCACCAGTCGTTTCCTCATAACTAAGATCCTCCAGACCCTTTATTAGCTTTGTTGCCCTTCTTTGTAGTCGCTCCATTTCCAGTACATCCTTCCTGAGGACTGGTGTCCAGAACTGGACAGCATACTCCAGGTGCGGCCAGACCAGAGTCTTGTAGAGCGGGAGAATTATCGTTTTATCTCTGGAGTTGATCCCTTTTAATGCCAATATTCTGTTTGCTTTGTTAGCAGCAGCTTGGCATTGCATGTCATTGAGGTCCTTTTCCATCCTAGATCCCCCCAGAGGTTCTCCCCCCAGTCTATAGATTGCATTCAGTTTTTTACCACCCAAATGCATTATTTTACATTTTTCTACATTGAACCTCATTTGCCATGTAGTTGCCCCTCCCCCATTCATTTGTTCAGATCTTCTTGCAAGGTTTCCACATCCTGTGGAGAAGTTATTGCCCTGCTTAGCTTAGTATCGTCTGCAAATACAGAGATTGAACTCTTTATCCCATCCTCCAGGTCGTTTATGAACAAATTAAATAGGATTGGTCCCTGCACAGAACCCTGGGGGACCCCGCTACCCACCCCTGACCATTCCGAGTACTCCCCATTTATCACCACCCTCTGAACACGCCCTTGTAGCCAGTTTTCAATCCATGTACTCACCCTATGGTCCATGCCAACGCACCTTATTTTGTACAGTAAACGTTTATGGGGAACTGTGTCAAATGCTTTTGTAGAATCCAGATACACCACGTCTACGGGCCTTCCTTTATCTAGATGGCAACTCACCTCCTCATAGAAGGTTAATAGATTGGTTTGGCAAGAACGATTCTTCATGAATCCATGCTGATTACTGCTAATGATACCGTTCTTATTACTAAAATCTTGTATATAGTCCCTTATCATCCCCTCCAAGAGTTTACATACTATTGATGTTAGGCTAACTGGTCTGTAATTCCCAGGGATGTATTTTGGGCCCTTTTTAAATATTGGTGCTACATTGGCTTTTCTCCAATCAGCTGGTACCATTCCAGTCAGTAGACTGTCAGTAAAAATTAGGAACAACGGTCTGGCAATCACCTGACTGAGTTCCCTAAGTACCCTCGGATGCAAGCCATCTGGTCCCGGTGATTTATTAATGTTAAGTTTCTCAAGTCTAATTTTAATTCTGTCCTCTGTTAACCATGGAGGTGCTTCCTGTGTTGTGTCATGAGGATAAACACTGCAGTTTTGGTTACTGAAGCCCCCCGATTCACTCGTGAAGACTGAGGAGAAGAATAAATTCAATACCTTCGCCATCTCCCCATCCTTTGTAACCAGATGTCCTTCCTCATTCTTTATGGGGCCAATATGGTCTGTCCTCCCTTTTTTACTGTTTACATACTTAAAGAATTTCTTGGGATTTTTTTTGCTCTCCTCCGCTATGTGTCTTTCATGTTCTATCTTAGCCGTCCTAATTGCACCCTTACATTTCTTATTGCATTCTTTATAAAGTCTGAATGCTGAGGATGATCCCTCAACCTTGTATTTTTTGAAGGCCTTCTCCTTTGCTTTTATATGCATTTTTACATTGGAGTTAAGCCATCCAGGATGTTTGTTCGCTCTTTTAAATTTATTACCCAATGGGATACATTGGCTAATGCCCTTATTTAATATGCTCTTAAAGCAAACCCATCTCTCCTCCGTATTCTTTGTTCCTAAGATTTTATCCCAATTTATGCCTTTTAGCAAGGTTTGTAGTTTAGGGAAGTTGGCTCTTTTGAAATTCAGTGTCTTTGTGTTCCCTTCATGTTTCCTATTTGTGTGATTTATACTGAAACTAATTGATCAGGTCTGTATTGTTGGTAATCAGTAGATCTAGTAATGTTTTATTTCTAGTTGGTGCGTCTACCATCTGACCCATAAAATTGTCCTGCAAGACATTAAGGAACTGGCGAGCCTTAAATGAATGCGCGGTTCCCTCCGCCCAGTCTATGTCTGGATAATTAAAATCCCCCATTATGATAACACTTCCCATCCTTGCTACTAATACAATTTGTGATAGGAGATCCGTCTCCCCTCCTCCCTCAGGTTAGGGGGCCTATAGCATACTCCCAGTATTATTTTCCCCTTAGCTTCATCCCTTTGGAGCTCTACCCATAAGGATTCCACCTCCTCTCTAGCCCCCTCAGTGATGTCATCTCTCACATTCACTTGTACATTATTCTTGATATATAGGCATACCCCTTCCCCTTTTTTACCCTCTCTATCCTTGCGGTATAGGGTATACCCTTGAATGTTTGCCAGCCAATCATGAGAGCTGTTGAACCAGGTCTCTGAAATTCCCACAAAATCCAAATCCTCCTTGTACAACAGTATCTCTAGTTCACCCATCTTGTCCGCCATGCTCCTGGCATTGGTGAACATGCCACATAGTTTAGACCGGTCGCATATTGTCCTCGTATTGGGTGTTTCAAGATTGCAACTAGGACTTGTTACTATACTCACCTTGTGTTTTTGTGCTTTGGTTAACCTACCACTAATGCCCCCAATACTACCCTCTGGAATATCTTCCGCGCTGGCTATCACTGTCTCTGGACCCTCCCCCCCATCGCCTAGTTTAAAAACCCCTCTAACTTTTTGGCCATCTTCATTCCCAGCAGATCTGCACCCTCCTCATTTAGGTGCAGTCCGTCCCTTCTATAGTACCGGTTACCGACTGAGAAGTCGGCCCAGTCCTCCAGGAACCCAAACCCCTCCTTACTACACCAGCTCTTCAGCCACTTGTTTACTTCCCTAATCTCCCTCTGCCTCTCTGGTGTGGCTCGATGTACCAGTAGTATTCCTGAGAACACTACCTTGGAGGTCCTTTTCCTCAATTTAGCTCCTAAGTCCCTAAAATCGTTCTTTAGGACACTCCATCTGCCTCTGACTTTGTCATTGGTGCCAACGTGCACCATGACAGCCGGGTCTTCCCCAGCCCCTCCCAGTAATCTGTCCACAAGATCCGTGATGTGCCGAACCCGAGCGCCCGGTAGACAACATACTGTTCGGCGCTTCAGGTCTTGATTACAGATTGCCCTCTCTGTCCTTCTAAGAATTGAGTCCCCTACCACCAGAATCTGTCTTTCCTTTCCCTTTGCTGCCCCCCCCACTCTCACTGGAGGAGTTCTTCCCCCGGCAGCTAGGAGAGTCCCTCATCTCCAGCAGTGCTGGTCCCTGACTGGTTTCACCAATGTCACTCAATGGAGCGTACTTATTGGGATGCTCCAGTCCTGGATCGGCCTCTCTGGCACTTCCCCCTCTACCCCTCCTGACTGTCACCCATCTACTCTTTCCTAGTACCTGCACCTCTTTGTCTCCACCCACCTCTGTGCTGGCCCCTCCTGCACCTCTTTGTCTCCACCCGCCTCTGTGCTGGCCCCTCCTGCACCTCTTTGTCTCCACCCACCTCTGTGCTGGCCCCTGCCGGCACCTCTTTGTCTCCACCCCCCTCTGTGCTGGCCCCTGCCGGCACCTCTTTGTCTCCACCCCCCTCTGTGCTGGCCCCTGCCGTGTACGTTCCTGGCTCACCTTTAGTATGGAGGGACATGCTGTGACAACATACAAGACACACGTACATATGCAACTGGGAGATGGATCTACCATAGAGTTTAATCAGTTGAGGACTTGAAAGCAATCTGGGAAAGCCTGGCAATGTCTTCCTTTTATTTTTCATAGAAAAGGTAAACTAACTCCAAATATCCAGGCTGCTCCTCTGAACCCCACTGCAGATAGTGACCATAATGTCCCATAATGCCCAATGCTGCTGGTGTAGGAGTCTGTACTCTGTGCATCGCAATACACAGCTCCTGGAATGAGTATTCTTCATAAGGCTCACAATGGCAGGTGCTCATTGGTTAGCATATTGTGTGGCTGTGCTGACCAATGAGAAGCACATCTGAGGCTTCTTCTACTAGCAAGATCTCCAGCAAGAAACAAACCCTTTTCATTGGTCAGCATGGTTGTGCTGACCAATGAGCACTTGCCATTTCCAGCACTATGATGGATACTTACTCCACTGGGTTGTGTATTGTGATGTACAGTGTGTGAACCCCAACACTGGCAGAATGGGGCATCATGGCCTTCATACCTGGCGGGGACTAGACGGGTGGTCAGGATATTTGGAGTTTAATCACCTCTTTATTTTTTGTGAAAATGTGAACTTCCCCTAATACAGAAGTGGAATACGAGGTGAGGATGGTCCCCTCCAGAAGATCACATTTTATTCTAAATGTTTTCATGACTACTCAATCACAGTTGACATACCACATATCTGGTGTTCAGGCCTCTTTCCATGACTTTCTGGTCAAAGGACTTCCACCTACCAAGATATTCCCAAAATCCCAAGACAATCTCTACTACACAGTAAGATCCCAAGCTTGGCCAAACCACACCAATCACTAACATAACAGATTCTAATGGCGGCTCAGCTGACCAATGCTAGAGACTTGGAAAAAAACTCATCCTTTTCCCGAGGGGCAGAGTGGGCAATACCATGGCTAATAAAAAATGAATAAGAATTTTCAATAACAGAGATAATAAATATCTACATAATCGGCAGACGTAGAATGTGTCTAACAATCTGATTTGGTGGAGTTTGATTGACATTTCTACCCAGTCGGCTTGAATGGAACCCGCGACAATGGGCCAATCTCCTTTCCTCTCCTTCCTTGTCTCCTCCCTTCTCTTATATTTCTATATCTAGAGATCATCATTATGGAATCTTCACCTTCCTAGTCTTTTATGGTTTGGTTAATAGGCGAAATTGGGAATCGGGATTTTATACTTTCCTTTTTATTTAGTTTTATTGACAAATATATTGGCATCCATTTTATATCTTTTCAATGTGTTTATTGAAAATTTAAACTAAAGAAAATGTTACAGGATTTACCTTCATAATGTTACAATGTCTACGATGAACAAGTAACACTATTACCCTACACTGACCCTGACACCCCCCTACACTGACCCCGACACCCCCCTATACTGACCCCGACACCCCCCTACACTGACCCCGACACCCCCCTATACTGACCCTGACACCCCCCTACACTGACCCGACACTGACCCTGACACCCCCCTACACTGACCCCGACACTGACCCCGACACCCCCCTATACTGACCCTGACACCCCCCTACACTGACCCCGACACTGACCCCGACACCCCCCTATACTGACCCCGGCACTGACCCTGACACCCCCCTATACTGACCCCGACACCCCCCTATACTGACCCTGACACCCCCCTACACTGACCCCGACACTGACCCTGACACCCCCCTACACTGACCCCGACACCCCCCTATACTGACCCTGACACCCCCCTATACTGACCCTGACACCCCCCTACACTGACCCCGACACCCCCCTATACTGACCCCGACACCCCCCTACACTGACCCCGACACCCCCCTATACTGACCCCGACACCCCCCTACACTGACCCTGACACCCCCCTACACTGACCCCGACACCCCCCTATACTGACCCTGACACCCACCTACACTGACCCCGACACCCCCCTACACTGACCCCGACACCCACCTACACTGACCCCGACACCCACCTACACTGACCCGACACCTACCTACACTGACCCGACACCCCCCTACACTGACCCCGACACCCCCCTACACTGACCCCGACACCCCCCTATACTGACCCCGACACCCCCCTACACTGACCCCGACACCCCCCTATACTGACCCCGACACCCCCCTATACTGACCCTGACACCCCCCTACACTGACCCCGACACTGACCCTGACACCCACCTACACTGACCCCGACACCCACCTACACTGACCCCGACACCTACCTACACTGACCCCGACACCCCCCTACACTGACCCCGACACCCACCTACACTGACCCCGACACCTACCTACACTGACCCGACACCCCCCTACACTGACCCCGACACCCACCTACACTGACCCCGACACCCCCCTACACTGACCCCGACACCCACCTACACTGACCCCGACACCCACCTACACTGACCCGACACCTACCTACACTGACCCCGACACCCACCTACACTGACCCGACACCTACCTACACTGACCCCGACACCTCCCTATACTGACCCCGACACCCCAGTGCATTTTCTGGGTGCCATACACCTGTGATACTTGGACCTGTGATTCAAAAATCACACAAAACGCATTGCAGGTGCATTTTTAAAGCATTTTTGCCATGTTTCCTGTTATTTTCAATAGGATCTGTGTTTTTGGTGCATTTTCTGGGGGCCATACACCTGTGATACTTGGACACGTGGCACAAAAAAACGCACCAAAAACACAACGCAGGTGCATTTTTGATGCATTTTTGCAGAATTTTCTATTCATTTCAATGGGGACCTTTGTATTTGGCACGGTTTCGAAAACTGCACCAAAGATGCAGCAAGCAGGACTTTTTTAAAGGCACCGAACCGCAGCGCAGCGGTGTGAAGAGTCCCAAAGGATTTTTGCTGTTAGTACAGTAAAAACGCATCGGTGTAAAAGTCGCCCCATAAAGTCATATATACAGTATATTTGAATATCATTTTTTAGTGTCACTTTAATATTACAATGAATCCATTATAATGCAATAATCCATCATATATCTACTATAAAGGGATTCTATTGTTGTGCTACAATTGGACCATTTTCATATAGAAATGAGATGACAAGAGAGAGTCTCATACTGACAATAGAGTGTGATATGTGATGTGTAATATGTGATATGTGATATGTGATATGTGATATGTAATGTGTGATATGTAATATGTAATATGTGATATGTAATATGTAATATGTAATATGTGATATGTGATATGTAATATGTAATATGTAATGTGTGATATGTAATATGTGATATGTAATATGTAATATGTGATATGTAATGTGTAATATGTAATGTGTAATATGTGATATGTAATATGTAATATGTAATATGTAATATGTGATATGTGATATGTGATATGTAATATGTGCTATGTAATATGTAATATGTGATATGTAATGTGTAATATGTAATGTGTAATATGTAATATGTGATATGTAATGTGTAATATGTAATATGTGATATGTAATGTGTAATATGTAATGTGTGATATGTAATATGTAATATGTAATATGTGATATGTAATGTGTAATATGTAATGTGTGATATGTAATATGTAATATGTGATATGTAATGTGTAATATGTAATATGTAATATGTAATGTGTGATATGTAATATGTAATATGTAATATGTGATATGTAATATGTGATATGTAATATGTAATATGTGATATGTGATATGTGATGTGTGATGTGTGATGTTTGATATGGACCTAGGTGAATGTATGGAGGTCCAAGTGAATGTATGGAGGTCTAGGTGAATGCATGGAGGTCCAGGTGAATGTATGGAGGTCCAGGTGAATGTATGGAGGTCGAGGTGAATGTATGAAGGTCTAGGTGAATGTATGAAGGTCTAGGTGAATGTATGGAGGTCCAGGTGAATGTATGGAGGTTGAGGTGAATGTATGGAGGTCCAGATGAATGTATGGAGGTCCAGGTGAATGTATAGAGGTCCAGGTGAATGTGTGGAGGTCCAGGTAAATGTAAAGAGGTCCAGGTGAATGTGTGGAGGTCTAGGTGAATGTATGGAGGTCCAGGTGAATGTATGGAGGTCCAGGTGAATGTAAAGAGGTTCAGGTGAATGTAAAGAGGTCCAGGTGAATGTAAAGAGGTCCAGGTGAATGTGTGGAGGTCCAGGTGAATGTATGGAGGTCCAGGTGAATGTATGGAGGTCCAGGTGAATGTAAAGAGGTCCAGGTGAATGTGTGGAGGTCTAGGTGAATGTATGGAGAAGATGCTCACCTGGGTTCCTTGGTATCCTGAGCCTGGGATTCTTCTACATACAGCATTGCCCGGTAATTTCCAGGTCCTCTCAGGTCATGGATAGTGCTCCCAGGGTTCTCCGGTCATGGATGGTGCTCCCAGGGTTCTCAGGTCATGGGTGGTGCTCCCAGGGTTCTCCGGTCATGGGTGGTGCTCCCAGGGTTCTCTGGTCATGGATGGTGCTCCCGGGGTTCTCCGGTCGGTATCCTGTCTGTAGAATAGGACTTGTTCACAGAGCACCTTGCTGCGTCTCTCTACCTCTCACCTGCAGCCTGACTTGCTGCTCCCTCCCCTTTCCTGTGCTTTGACTGGACCAAGGGGAGGCTGAACTGGTTTTTTTCCAGATGAATCTGGCAGCCAGGTACCTGTCATCTTATCCCTCCCTCTTTCCTGGGAGAACGGCTTCACCTCTGATCATAAAAACAGGTGAAGTCACAACAGCTTAGGGCAGGGCTGCATACAGAAATAAATGGGTAAGGGAAGTGCATGGCATGTGCAATCAATCTCTTCATTAGTCTCAGGAGAAATCAGATCAATGGAATGCACTCACATTATCATCATACAAGTCATCAGTAGAGTCCAATAGCCTGGGGTCCACCATCATTGGAGAAAAAAGTCCCCCTATTGTGATGTGGAATTGGTTACACCTCCCATATTGGCTATAATTGGCCACCTGGTGGGCGTTCTGTATTTTTGTGAATTCTTGGAATTGGATAAAAAAAATATGGTCATTGTAATATTTCCTAATTAGGAAGGAACGTTCAGATCCAATGACAATGCCCTCATATGCTTTTTGGACCAACTCATGTAATATAGGTTTAAATTTTCCTAATAGATTCTAGCTTCCTATAGTCTAAGGTCAAGTGTGGTATTGGGGTTCTTCAGTTTTCGGGAGGGGGAAAGCCGGGGGGCGCTGGTTTGTATTCCTCCTGATGTAATTAGGTGAGAACAATAGGAGGGCCTTTTTCCTTCCTGGTCCGGCACGGTGCACCAGGCTTGTCCCCGGTTGTACGCAAGGTTCTCCCTACGTTCTAATGCCTTTCTAGTAGGGATGGGGCTGAGCTGAGAGAAGCCTGAAATGTATGTGCCCCTGGTGCCAGAAATTCTCACTGGGAGGATAACCTCACTTTGAATTTTATTATAGCACCACGGTCACTGCACCATTGCACCTTTCCCTTTGTGTGTGTGTCTTTTTTGCATGGCCCATTTTTTTTAGCAGGAGGGGGCATGTAACCTTTTGGTCAGGTTCTTCCCTTCCCATGTGATCTCCCTTTGGAGGAGTTCTATCTAGTACAGGGGACCCCCTGTACTTGGGTAGGTTTTGCAGGTCTCCTGAAGAATAAGGTCTGTCTAGTTTCGGCTGGGTGGACCACGAATACCCCAGTCCCTGTCTAGAGTCTTGTGCATTGGGGGATCAGGGCCTGGGTTCTTTCTCTTTGGAGAGTGCAGAGTGGTCCCTTGCGGTACTTCTTTTTCATCACAAGATGTCCTCGGTCACGTTAGGTCCCTGGCTTGGCACTCACTGATGCTCCACAAGCGTCACCCCCGCTGACACGTTAGGTCCCTTGCTTGGCACTCACTGATGCTCCATAAGCGTCACCCCCGCTGACACGTTAGGTCCCTGGCTTGGCACTCACTGATGCTCCACAAGCGTCACCCCCGCTGACACGTTAGGTCCCTGGCTTGGCACTCACTGATGCTCCATAAGCGTCACCCCCGCTGACACGTTAGGTCCCTGGCTTGGCACTCACTGATGCTCCATAAGCGTCACCCCCGCTGACACGTTAGGTCCCTGGCTTGGCACTCACTGATGCTCCACAAGCGTCACCTTTGCTGTCCCACTTGCTGAAGTTTTCCCACTTCTTCATCGTCCTCGGTTGGTGAGAAGTCTGCTCTGGTACTGGCCTCAGCTTACTCACAGTGGTCTCCGGTAATAAGTGGGACAGTCTCTTTGTGGTGACAGCTTCCCCTCTACCTCCAACCATGACAGGTTCTCCGGCCGACAGAACCGTCACTTCTGATTGGACTACAAGCCGCAATCCCAACCCTGCTCTGCTCTCTTACTTCTGGATAGGCCCTCACACAGTCTAGCACACAGATGTCCCCGGGATAGGCCCAATCTCCGGCCTACCAGCCCAGGGCATACGACACACGTCCATCCAGACAGCCGTCCAGGTGGCACAGAACCCTGATCACCTGACTCCACCCGAGTATATAGGTTCTCCCAGCAGGCCAAGGGATTCAAGAAAATCCCTGCCCATTGGCTGAGACACCCCATTCATTCCTATTCTGTCCTTGCAGTGCCCTTGTCTTGTCTAATGTCACCAGATACCCGGCCACCTAGTGAGAGAAGAGAGAAGTGCAGCAATTCCAGAATTAGGGGGAAATTGACCTTCTAACAATTGGCCGCAGAAACTATCGCTTGGCAACTAAATTTACTAGCAGCCCTGCCTAAACATCAGGGTGCTTCAAATGCAAGACACATTTGGCCAGGAGTCGGGTCTGCCAGCCTGTCGCAGCCCCTCCCCCGCATCACAGAAATAGTACACTAATAGTCACATCGCCTCTTCACCGACTGCCCAACTCCTCTGAAAAGCAATCCAAAGACATCCAAACCAAAGCAAGCCATAGATGATTTCATTTCCTTTCCTTCCACCACGGATGTGCTACTGTGTCCGGCCGGGGGGGGGGGAGCCTTCCAGGCTGGCAGAACACAATGATAACTACTAGTGGCGATAACCGCCGGCAGTAATCGTATGCAAACATCTGACAGGCTAGTTGTACCCAAATTGATCGATGGATTGACGTGCAACCAGCCTGCCCAAAGATGGTTTGAACTTTGGCCGGTCCCTGATAATCCGGCTGAGATTAGATCCAACTATGGCCGATTAAGTCTTGGAATCTGCAGGCGAATGTGAAAATCCTGAAAAGATTCACAACGGGAATCAGGAAGAAGGTTTGTAAAAAAAAAACTTTCAGGAGCCAGACCTGAGACAATGCTGCGCTACTACACTGGGTGCAACCGTCCAATCCCCTTCCTCCTCCAGCTGTCAGCCACGGCAGAGGACCGCCCCCCTCTCCGCAACCCAGGAATTTGTGGTGTTACGGACCTGGGGTCACACATGCATCTTCCAATCGTGTCCCCCCTTGGCCTCCGTGGTCAGATGAGCCCGACCTGGAGATTCTGGATCCCCGATCCGGGCGTTGGAGGCAGCCTCAGGGTCCCCTCCCCCAGACCTCCCTATATCCCCCACAATATCTCCTCTCACCGGTCCATCGCTCCACCTTGGAGACACATTGAAAACCAGCTAACACTTTGTTTCTTTTATTCTATTAGACACCCAACCCAAGACTTGTACACAACTCTAAGGGCCACTTCACACCACATGCAGTCCGGTGCAGTTTTTTCTGCATCAAAAACACATAGAAATTAGGTTATATGGTTTTCAATGGCATCGTTCACACCAGTGCTTGCAGTTCCAGTTCCAGAATAAAAAGTAGAACATGCTGCATTTTTCCTGCACTGGATTGTACTGGAAAAAAGCATCAAAAACTCACGGGAACGCACCAAAACGTACCAAAAACGCACTGGAACTAAATTTAGGTAAGACATCACATTGATTTGCATATACACTTCCCCCTTCCTGCCCCCCCTCCCCCTCTTTTTCCCTCCCTCTCAATCCCCCCACCCTTTCCCCTTCCCCCCTTCCTCCCCCCTTTCCCTCGCCCCTTCCTCCACCTCCCCCCTCCCCCCTCTTTCCTTCTCCATTTCTCCTTTGCTTTCTCCCCTCCCCCCTTCTTCCTTTATCATTTTCCCTTCTTCCCCCCATCCTGCCCCCCCCCCTTCCCTCCTATCTCTTCCTTTCCTATTGCCCCTCCCTCTCACCAATTTCCCTACACTTACATTATTATTATTTATACGGAGGGGTCTGCCCTGACTTCCCTCTGGCAGGATTTGGTGGGGTATCCCGCGGGGCTCCCCCCTCCTCCCAGGCCGAAGCGTTATCCATCCAGTCTGCAGGAAACGTTCAGCTTGATCACCTCTGTGAAGTATTCCGGTTTTCACGAGACGTTCGCTGCACATGAAAAAGAACGACTTGTAACTGTTGTCAAAATTCTTTGCCGTTATATCCGTATTTTACTAATCGATTATCACAGAAATGTCTTCACATATTACATTCTACCAACATTATTTTATTATATAGCTAATTTCACAATTTTCTATCTTTAGGATATTTCTAGTATCTATATGATGTTTGTGCAGTTTTAAAAGGCCCTGAAGAAGAAATTCTTTGTGTCTGTACGCCAAATCCCCTGTGCTGACAAACACACATTCTGTCTAATGGCAGCCCTAAATAACCCATCCCCCCAGATCCCCAGTAATCAGACATCATTACCATAGCTTAAGCCAAGCCAGCTCTTCTCCCCTCCGCCCGGCTCTTCTCCCCGCACACAGCTCTTCTGCCCTCCGCCCAACTCTTCTGCCCTCCGCCCAGCTCTTCTGCCCTCCACCCAACTCTTCTGCCCTCCGCCCAGCTCTTCTCCCCTCCGCCCGGCTCTTCTGCCCTCCGCCCGGCTCTTCTCCCCTCCGCCCGGCTCTTCTCCCCGCACACAGCTCTTCTGCCCTCCGCCCAACTCTTCTGCCCTCCGCCCAGCTCTTCTGCCCTCCACCCAACTCTTCTGCCCTCCGCCCAGCTCTTCTCCCCTCCGCCCGGCTCTTCTGCCCTCCGCCCAGCTCTTCTCCCCTCCGCCCAGCTCTTCTCCCCTCCGCCCAGCTCTTCTGCCCTCCGCCCAGCTCTTCTGCCCTCCGCCCAACTCTTCTGCCCTCCGCCCAGCTCTTCTCCCCTCCACACAGCTCTTCTACCCTCCACACAGCTCTTCTACCCTCCACACAGCTCTTCTACCCTCCACACAGCTCTTCTACCCTCCACACAGCTCTTCTGCCCTCCGCCCAGCTCTTCTGCCCTCCGCCCAACTCTTCTGCCCTCCGCCCAGCTCTTCTACCCTCCACACAGCTCTTCTACCCTCCACACAGCTCTTCTACCCTCCACACAGCTCTTCTACCCTCCACACAGCTCTTCTACCCTCCACACAGCTCTTCTGCCCTCCGCCCGGCTCTTCTCCCCTCCACACAGCTCTTCTCCCCGCACACAGCTCTTCTCCCCTCCACACAGCTCTTCTCCCCTCCACACAGCTCTTCTGCCCTCCGCCCGGCTCTTCTCCCCTCCGCCCGGCTCTTCTGCCCTCCGCACAGCTCTTCTGCCCTCCGCCCAACTCTTCTGCCCTCCGCCCAGCTCTTCTCCCCTCCACACAGCTCTTCTCCCCTCCACACAGCTCTTCTACCCTCCACACAGCTCTTCTGCCCTCCGCCCGGCTCTTCTCCCCTCCACACAGCTCTTCTCCCCGCACACAGCTCTTCTCCCCTCCACACAGCTCTTCTACCCTCCACACAGCTCTTCTCCCCTCCGCCCAGCTCTTCTGCCCTCCGCCCAGCTCTTCTCCCCTCCGCCCGGCTCTTCTGCCCTCCGCACAGCTCTTCTGCCCTCCGCCCAACTCTTCTGCCCTCCGCCCAGCTCTTCTCCCCTCCCCACAGCTCTTCTACCCTCCACACAGCTCTTCTACCCTCCACACAGCTCTTCTACCCTCCACACAGCTCTTCTCCCCTCCGCCCAGCTCTTCTGCCCTCCGCCCAGCTCTTCTGCCCTCCGCCCAAGCTCTTCTCCCCTCCACACAGCTCTTCTCCCCTCCACACAGCTCTTCTCCCCTCCACACAGCTCTTCTGCCCTCCGCCCGGCTCTTCTCCCCTCCGCCCGGCTCTTCTGCCCTCCGCACAGCTCTTCTGCCCTCCGCCCAACTCTTCTGCCCTCCGCCCAGCTCTTCTCCCCTCCGCACAGCTCTTCTCCCCTCCACACAGCTCTTCTACCCTCCACACAGCTCTTCTGCCCTCCGCCCGGCTCTTCTCCCCTCCACACAGCTCTTCTCCCCTCCACACAGCTCTTCTACCCTCCACACAGCTCTTCTGCCCTCCGCCCGGCTCTTCTCCCCTCCACACAGCTCTTCTCCCCGCACACAGCTCTTCTCCCCTCCACACAGCTCTTCTACCCTCCACACAGCTCTTCTGCCCTCCGCCCAGCTTTTCTGCCCTCCGCCCAGCTCTTCTGCCCTCCGCCCAGCTCTTCTGCCCTCCGCCCAGCTCTTCTGCCCTCCACACGGCTCTTCTCCCCTCCACCCGACTCTTCTGCCCTCCACCCAGCATGCCCTTGGTTTTTATTCCCACATCACAAAACCTCTGACCACCCTGGCCACAATAGCCAATCACTTCCTCAATACAAAATGACATCACAGGAAATGACAAACAGTAAAGGGGAGGGCACTCACAGGAAGGGAGGGGAGGTGCACACGCCTCTTCTCAATCAGCATGGAGCCCACTTAATACAGTTCAGAGTAACCAGTATCTAGTGAGATCATTCTACTGGTTCCTACAGGCTTGAGAAGATCTGCGGGGACATTTCTACTGGTGTTGTCAATATACGGTACGAGAATACCGACAAGGCAGATATCAATGTCCTCTTATAAAAGCAAATATGTATCCAAAAGTGACAGCGAAGCCACACAGAGATCTTATAATATGTGTCTCTCGTTATGTGGACTTCACTTCTCTGTTCTCTGTTCTCTAATGTACATAGACATCTGAAGGTAAGAAGTCCAACGCATTGCGCTTGATACTTACAAACCGGCGAAGGCCCCACACCGAGAACACGTCTCCAACACACGCCAAGAACACGTCTCCGACACACACCGAGAACACGTCTCCAACACACGCCAAGAACACGTCTTCGACACACACCGAGAACATGTCTCCAACACACGCCAAGAACACGTCTCCAACACACACCGAGAACACGTCTCCAACACACGCCGAGAACACGTCTCCGACACACACCGAGAACATGTCTCCAACACACGCCAAGAACACGTCTCCGACACACACCGAGAACACGTCTCCGACACACACCGAGAACACGTCTCCGACACACACCGAGAACACGTCTCCGACACACACCGAGAACACGTCTCCAACACACGCCAAGAACACGTCTTCGACACACACCGAGAACATGTCTCCAACACACGCCAAGAACACGTCTCCGACACACACCGAGAACATGTCTCCGACACACACCGAGAACACGTCTCCGACACACACCGAGAACACGTCTCCGACACACACCGAGAACACGTCTCCAACACACGCCAAGAACACGTCTTCGACACACACGGAGAACATGTCTCCAACACACGCCAAGAACACGTCTTCGACACACACCGAGAACATGTCTCCAACACACGCCAAGAACACGTCTCCAACACACACCGAGAACACGTCTCCAACACACGCCGAGAACACGTCTCCGACACACACCGAGAACATGTCTTCAACACACGCCAAGAACACGTCTCCGACACACACCGAGAACACGTCTCCGACACACACCGAGAACACGTCTCCGACACACACCGAGAACACGTCTCCGACACACACCGAGAACACGTCTCCAACACACGCCAAGAACACGTCTTCGACACACACCGAGAACATGTCTCCAACACACGCCAAGAACATGTCTCCGACACACACCGAGAACATGTCTCCGACACACACCGAGAACACGTCTCCAACACACGCCGAGAACACGTCTCCGACACACACCGAGAACATGTCTCCAACACACGCCAAGAACACGTCTCCGACACACACCGAGAACACGTCTCCGACACACACCGAGAACACGTCTCCAACACACGCCAAGAACACGTCTCCGACACACACCGAGAACACGTCTCCGACACACACCGAGAACACGTCTCCAACACACGCCAAGAACACGTCTCCAACACACGCCGAGAACACGTCTCCGACACACACCGAGAACATGTCTTCAACACACGCCAAGAACACGTCTCCGACACACACCGAGAACACGTCTCCGACACACACCGAGAACACGTCTCCGACACACACCGAGAACACGTCTCCGACACACACCGAGAACACGTCTCCAACACACGCCAAGAACACGTCTTCGACACACACCGAGAACATGTCTCCAACACACGCCAAGAACATGTCTCCGACACACACCGAGAACATGTCTCCGACACACACCGAGAACACGTCTCCAACACACGCCGAGAACACGTCTCCGACACACACCGAGAACATGTCTCCAACACACGCCAAGAACACGTCTCCGACACACACCGAGAACACGTCTCCGACACACACCGAGAACACGTCTCCGACACACACCGAGAACACGTCTCCGACACACACCGAGAACACGTCTCCAACACACGCCAAGAACATGTCTTCGACACACACCGAGAACATGTCTCCAACACACACCGAGAACACGTCTCCAACACACACCGAGAACACGTCTCCATCACACGCCAAGAACACGTCTCCGACACACACCGAGAACACGTCTCCGACACACACCGAGAACACGTCTCCAACACACGCCGAGAACACGTCTCCGACACACACCGAGAACACGTCTCCAACATACGCCAAGAACACGTTCCAACACACACCGAGAACATGTCTCCAACACACACAGAGAACACGTCTCCGACACACACCGAGAACACGTCTCCGACACACACCGAACACGTCTCCAACACACACCGAGAACACGTCTCCGACACACACCGAGAACACGTCTCCAACACACATCGAGAACGCGTCTCCGACACACACCGAGAACACGTCTCCAACACACGCCAAGAACACGTCTCCAACACACACCGAGAACATGTCTCCAACACACGCCAAGAACACATCTCCGACACACATCGAGAACACGTCTCCGACACACACCGAGAACACGTCTCCGACACACACCGAGAACACATCTCCGACACACGCCGAGAACACGTCTCCGACACACACCGAGAACACGTCTCCGACACACGCCGAGATCACGTCTCCGACACACGCCGAGAACACGTCTCCGACACACGCGAGAACACGTCTCCGACACACGCCGAGAACACGTCTCCAACACACACCGAGTACACGTCTCTGACACACACCGAGAACACGTCTCCAACACACACCAAGAACACGTCTCCAACACACACCGAGAACACGTCTCCGACACACACCGAGAACACGTCTCCGACACACACCGAACACGTCTCCAACACACACCGAGAACACGTCTCCGACACACACCAAGAACACGTCTCCAACACACACCGAGAACACGTCTCCGACACACACCGAGAACACGTCTCCGACACACACCGAGAACACGTCTCAAACACACAGAGAACACGTCTCCAACACACAGAGAACACGTCTCCAACACACACCGAGAACAGGTCTCCAACACACACCGAGAACACATCTCCAACACACACCGAGAACACGTCTCCAACACACAGAGAACACGTCTCCGACACACGCCGAGAACACGTCTCCGACACACACCGAGAACACGTCTCCAACACACACCGAGAACACGTCTCCAACACACACCGAGAACACGTCTCCAACACACAGAGAACACGTCTCCAACACACCGAGAACACGTCTTCAACACACACTGAGAACACGTCTCCGACACACACCGAGAACACGTCTCCGACACACACCGAGAACACGTCTCCAACACACACAGAGAACACGTCTCCGACACACACCGAGAACACGTCTCCGACACACACCGAGAACACGTCTCCAACACACACCGAGAACACGTCTCCGACACACACCGAGAACACGTCTCTGACACACACCGAGAACACGTCTCCAACACACAGAGAACACGTCTCCGACACACACCGAGAACACGTCTCTGACACACACCGAGAACACGTCTCCAACACACAGAGAACACGTCTCCGACACACACCGAGAACACGTCTCCGACACGCCGAGAACACGTCTCCAACACACAGAGAACAACGTCTCCAACACACAGAGAACACGTCTCCAACACACAGAGAACACGTCTCCAACACACACCGAGAACACGTCTCCGACACACACCGAGAACACGTTTCCGACACACACCGAGAACACGTTTCCGACACACACCGAGAACACGTCTCCGACACACACCGAGAACACGTCTCCGACACACACCGAGAACACGTCTCTGACACACACCGAGAACACGTCTCCAACACACACCGAGAACACGTCTCTGACACACACCGAGAACACGTCTCCAACACACACCGAGAACACGTCTCCAACACACACCGAGAACACGTCTCTGACACACACCGAGAACACGTCTCCAACACACAGAGAACACGTCTCCGAAACACACCGAGAACACGTCTCCGACACGCCGAGAACACGTCTCCAAGACCATGAGAAGGTCCCGATTCAACCTAAGTGCGTTCTGGTAGATCGCTCCTCGATTAAATCAGACACAGGGAGACAGATGACAATCTATAAAACACATCCCAGAATAAAATGTCCATATAATAACATTTCCACAACAGTCGGGTTTCCGGTGAAACTCTTATGCCGCGTACACACGGTCGGACTTTTCGTCTACAAAAGTCCAACGGACGCTGACGGACTAAAGCTGGCTGGTAATCCGATCGTGTGTGGGCTTCTCCGGACTTTCAACTGACTTTTTCAGCCTCAAATCCGACGGACTTTAGATTTGAAACATGCTTTAAAACTTTACGACGGACTCGAGTCTGGTCGAAAAATCCGCTCGTCTGTATGCTAGTCCGACGGACAAAAACCGACGCTAGGGCAGCTATTGGCTACTGGCTATGAACTTCCTTATTTTAGTTCGGTGTACGTCATCACGTAAGAATTCGACGGACTTTTGTGTGATCGTGTGTAGGCAAGTCCGGTCGTTAGAAAGTCCGCCGCAAGTCCGTCGAAAGTCTGTCGGACAGGCTGTCGGACTTTTGTAGCTGAAAAGTCTGACCGTGTGTACGCGGCATTAGGCCACCTTCTTGACACAACTGGACCAAAGAAACAATAAACTGGATTCTTCCACAAACTGTAAAATGCTTTAAAACAAATTTCCACCCAATGATGGCAAATAAAGTTTTTCTATATTTCCTTCTAAAAACTGTTATAAAAGGTTATTTACACTCCATTGAGACGAAAGTCCCTCCTCTCTTCCCTAAATTTGAATTTTGTTTCTACTCATGGCTGCCTCCGTGTGAGTTATTCCGCGGACACACGGGGGGACTTTTCGACTGGACTATCCCGACGGACTTCCAACGGACTTTCCGAACAATTGGACTTGCCTACACACGATCACACCAAAGTCCGACGGATTGGTACGTGATGACGTACACCGGACTAAACGAAGGAAGGTGAGAGCCGGTAGCCAATAGCTGCCCTAGCGTCGGTTTTCATTCGTCTGACCGGCATACAGACGAGCGGACTTTTCAATAGGAACCGGGCCCGGTGGAGTTCCGACGTAAAGATTTGAAACATTTTCCAAATCTAAAGTCCGCCAGATTTTCGACCGAGAAAGTCCGCTGCAGGTCCGATGAAGCCCACACACGATCGAATTGTCCGCTGGACTCGGTCCATCGGATCAGTCCGGTCAAAGCGCGCTCGTGTGTACGCGGCATTATAATTACTTCACATTTACCCCCAGCCTCATTTACTATAACCGCCAGAAGTAATCGTATGTAAACATCTGACAGGCTAGTTGTACCCAATCGATGATCGATGGATTGACTTGGGTGCAACCAGCCTGCCCATAGATGGTTTGAATTTTGTCCGGTCCTGATATTCCGGCTGAGATTCGATCCAACTATGGCCGATTAAGTCTTCGAATCTGCTGGCATCAATTGCTTTTGATAACATCAATGGATGTGGAAACCCTGAAAAGATTCACAACGGGAATCAGGAAGAAGGTTTGTAAATAAAAGACTTTCAGCCACCAGACCTGAGACAATGCTGCGCTACTACACTGGGTGCAGCCATATACACAGAGCAGGATTGGGGTGGGACTGGGACATCTAGTGGTAGAACACTATTAAAGCATAAATAGACATATAGACATGGGGTTTTTTTTTTTCTTTTCTTTTTGAGTTTATTTATTATTATGCAGAATTTATAGTTTAGTGAGCCTATATTTTACCTTCCCTGGTTTACCCCCCCCCCCCCCCTTATCAACACGCTAATTAACAATTTAAATTTAAAAAAGTAGAAAAAAAGAAAATGATGGCGCAAAAACCAACTGGATGATAAATAAAAAACAATGGTAAAAGATGAAAAACAGTTCCAATCTGCAGCCCTGAGAGTAGAAGCAGAAAACAGGACAAAGACGAGGCGTCCCAGACACAGTGCAGTATTCAATCAATCATTTAACAGGACAACACAAGCCGAATGGCTGCTCACAAGAGGTTTCAGGCATTTGGGCAAAGGGTCCAGGGGTCCGGAGGTCCGGGGGTCCGGAGGTCCAGGGGTCAGGAGGTCCGGGGGTCCGGAGGTCCAGGGGTCAAGAGGTCCGGGGGTCCGGAGGTCCGGGTCACTCTGCGGTCCGAGCTGCTGTCTGTGTGGTAGGAAGCTGGCGTGGTCACAGTCTACATGGATGGAATGCCGCTGGAGGATGAAGTAGCGGTGAAGTGGCGGTTAAGCCTCTGTGGATACCAGGAAGTGGGAAGACCAGTACGCTGCAGTTCTCTGTGGAAAACACAACAACCGGAACGCGGAAGTGCGTGTCAGCGTAGAACGCAAGCTACGCAGATCGCAAGTGATGTTTTCCGGTGGCCAATCAGCTGACGCGTTTCACAATGTCCATTGCTTCATCAGATCTAGATAGCTAACCAGAGAGTATATATAGAAGAAGGGGGAGGGGATGTAAACAGAACACGTTATATATAGAAGAAGGGGGAGGGGATGTAAACAGAACACGTTATATATAGAAGAAGGGGGAGGGGATGTAAACAGAACACGTTATATATAGAAGAAGGGGGAGGGGATGTAAACAGAACACGTTATATATAGAAGAAGGGGGAGGGGATGTAAACAGAACACGTTATATATAGAAGAAGGGGGAGGGGATGTAAACAGAACACGTGACACTATATTGATACATGGGACTGCCAGGAATCGGAGGTCACACGGCACAATAACAGAGCGAATAAATAGGGAATCCGAAACGAACGAACAGACAAAAAAGATATAAATACATATTAATATATCACATCATTGAAGTTTCACGTTTTCTGTTTACTTTGTCCTATTCCCCTCCCCCTTGTTCCCTATTTTGTAGATGTGATAACTTTTGCGCAAACCAATCAATATCGCTTATTGCGATTTTTTTTTTTTTTTTTACCAAAAATATGTAGAAGAATACATATCGGCCTAAACTGAGGGAAAAAAATGTTTTTTATATATTTTTTGGGGATATTTATTATAGCAAAAAGTAAAAGATAATGCGTTTTTTTTTTTTTTTACAATTGTCTCTCTTTTGTCGTTTATAGCACAAAAAATTAAAACCGCAGAGGTGATCAAATACCACGAAAAGAAAGTTCTATTTGTGGGGAAAAAAGGACGTCAGTTTTGTTTGGGAGCCACGTCGCACGACCGCGCAATTGTCAGTTAAAACAACGCAGTGCCGAATCACAAAAAGTGCTCTGGTCAGGAAGGGGGTAAAATCTTCCGGGGCTGAAGTGGTTAAAAAGTGACAGAAAAAGGTGTTAAAAAGCTACAAGTAAAAGCCCCAAAAAGAACCTAAAAATACAACCCAGCGATCACCAGCAGTCAAAAACAAACCTTCTTCTCTCTCTCCACTCAAGTCCTCACTATTTACCTTCCAGCAAGCAGTCTGTTGGAATGCTGACAATGACCCCTCAGCCTTATATTTTATAAAGGCCATTTTTTTTTTCTCCTTAATATGACTTTTTACATTAAAGTTTAGCCACCCAGGTTTAATCTTTGCTCTTTTATATTTATTGGAATGTAATGGCCAATGCCTTTTATTTATTATGCTCCTAAAATACTCCCATTTTTCCTCAGCGTTCATCGTATCGAGGACTTGGTCCCGTTTAATATCTTGTAGTATTGAGCGCAGTTTAGAAAAGTTCCCCTTTAGGACAGGTTGTTACTGTGCAGCGCACAGAGCGATCACATGACCACTGCTCTGTGCACAAGGGAAGCCCATTGGAGCTCTGATTACTCCTCTCTACTGGACTTTAATGGACATCTTGGGGAGCCATTGTCTACTAATCACAATTAAATCCATGAGATTTCAGCAGCCATTTTGGCTTTGTCATGATATATTATATACATATATATGGGAGGGAGAAAAGTTCAACATCATGTGCAGCCTGTAGTTGGGAGCAGGCTCTACCCTAGGTGGGCTCCCCTTTGGGGGTAGGGAGTTATTGCTCCCACCTATAGTGGGCATGCTGAGGACTTTTATTGGAAGGAGCTGAGATGGAGGTTCCAGAGTTCCCTTCCCTACTCTATCCAATAACTGCATTTTGGTGTCACCCCACGCCATTGCAGCTGTAAGGTGTTACAGAACCTCCAGGACATCTGCTAAGATTTCCAGAATCCCTACCAGTACTTTCTATGGGACTTGTAAAATCTCTGCCAGTACTTCCAAATGGTGCTCACAAAATCCCTGCCAAAAATCCAGAACTCCCTAAACTAGACTGGATGTGTCCTCCAACCCAAGGAAGTGGATGGTCCTGTGTCCTCCCATCATCTACCCCTTGGTAGACCACGATACTTAGCACATTGTGTGACTGCCGCTGACCTGAATATTGACCTCTGTCTGGTCCTGACTAGTCCTTATTGTCACCTCCCTCAACCTCTTCCTGGACCTGACTTGCTGACCTCCCGCTGTACATATCCACAATGTAGCCTTCCATTCCTTGCTCACCCCCTTGGTAGGGTGATCCTGAGATTGAGAACCAGCTGGTCCTTGGACTCGGCACCTTGGGAGATTCAGGACTTATTACCATAACAGGAGGTTAGTTATCACTAAGGGCTGGTTGATGTGCGATAGACCTTGCTATGATGGATTGCTTTTCAGAGGTAATCAGTCCTCCTCACTGCCTGATTTAACTTTGTAAATGTTGCACCACCGCACACAATCCCATACATTGCACGGGGTTGGGGCCCTATAGACTTGCACTGGGTTTGGGCCCTATAGACTAGCACGGGGTTGGGGCCCTATAGACTTGCACGGGGTTGGGGCCCTATAGACTTGCACGTGGTTGGGGCCCTATAGACTTGCACGTGGTTGGGGCCCTATAGACTTGCACTGGGTTTGGGGCCCTATAGACTAGCACGGGGTTGGGGCCCTATAGACTTGCACGGGGTTGGGGCCCTATAGACTTGCACTGGGTTTGGGCCCTATAGACTAGCACGGGGTTGGGGCCCTATAGACTTGCACGGGGTTGGGGCCCTATAGACTTGCACGTGGTTGGGGCCCTATAGACTTGCACGTGGTTGGGGCCCTATAGACTTGCACTGGGTTGGGGCCCTATAGACTAGCACGGGGTTGGGGCCCTATAGACTTGCACGGGGTTGGGGCCCTATAGACTTGCACTGGGTTTGGGCCCTATAGACTAGCACGGGGTTGGGGCCCTATACACTTGCACATGGTTGGGGCCCTATAGACTTGCACGTGGTTGGGGGCCCTATAGACTTGCACGGGGTTGGGGCCCTATAGACTTGCACGGGGTTGGGGCCCTATAGACTTGCACGGGGTTGGGGCCCTATAGACTTGCACGGGGTTGGGGCCCTATAGACCTGCACGGGGTTGGGGCCCTATAGACTTGCACGGGGTTGGGGCCCTATAGACCTGCACTGGTCGTGTTCAGCGGCGGTAATGCCATATGCAAAATGTTGTTTCATTTTATCTGCAGCCATGAAGCACAGCACTATATATGCAGCGTTTGTACAGCCCTGAGTGGCTTCATATCTGTGTCCAGGGGGTGTAGCACCCTCTAGTGTGCTAGAAATGTAGAGCAGGTACATTAATGCAGTCTTGGCTGGCAGCTGAACCTGCGTGTTTGTTTCCAGGGTTGGGCAGAAATCCAGGGAGAGCCGGGTGACTCACAGGCAGCATCACTGGGACCTTCCCCACCTCAAATGTTCTGGTGCCTTCTAGAAGAATGGGAGGGGAGGGGGAGGGGAGGTGGAGCTGCATGGAGTATTCTGAGGCCCTGACCCATCCCCCACTTGTGGCTTTTGATGGAGCTCCCCAGTCTGGGGGGGGTGACCTTGGGCCTGGGCTCAGGTGTGGACGGGACCTTCCTCAAACCACAGAGGTGTCCTGAACAGGAGGTACGGGAGCAAGGAGGACAGCGGGAGAACACTCCCAGTGACACTCAGTCTGGAGGAGGCACGCCTGGGAGGACTGGGATGGGTGCAGAGCCAGTAGCTCAGGCAGTAGAAAGAGGCAGCCAGGAGGTCTGGAAGGGCCCGAGGAGGTGGTACTGGGAGCCACATGTAGGACCGCCAGCACTAAGAACTTCTACCATTTTTACTACACCATAGGGGCCCGTGGTCCCTGCCTGCAAAGGGCATTTGTATTGGGCCTGGCTGGGCCAGTGTCAGGACTTACGTTCAGTACTAGCTGGTCCCGGAGTGATAGTCTGCAATCAAATGTATGTGCTGGAGGTGAAGAGAAGAGGTTGTATATACCGGAGGTGTAGCCCTACAGAAGTAACACTACAGGGGGCAGTAAAACTGGGACTCAACTGCATGGTCTTAAATCCCTTTCATTGCTGTCCAGGAAGAGCAACCTGCGAGAGGAGAGGAGACAAGAAGAGAAGGAAAAAGGAGAGGAGAGGAGAGAGGAGAGAGAAGAGAGGAGAGGGGGGAGGAGAGGAGAGGAGAGATGAAGAGAGAGGAGAGAAGGAAAAAAGGAGAGGAGAGAGGAGAGAGAAGAGAGGAGAGGGGAGAGCAGAGGAGAGGAGAGGAGAGATGAGGAGAGATGAGGAGGAGAGGAGAGATGAGGAGGAGAGGAGAGATGAGGAGGATAGATGAGGAGGAGAGGAGAGAGAAGAGAGGAGAGGGGGGAGGAGAGGAGAGGAGAGGAGAGATGAAGAGAGAGGAGAGAAGGAAAAAGGAGAGGAGAGAGAAGAGAGGAGAGGGGAGAGCAGAGGAGAGAGAGGAGAGATGAGGAGGAGAGGAGAGATGAGGAGGAGAGGAGGAGAGATGAGGATGAGAGGAGAGAGGAGAGATGAGGAGAGGAGAGATGAGGAGGAGAGGAGAGATGAGGAGGAGAGATGAGGAGGAGAGGAGAGATGAGGAGGAGAGGAGAGATGAGGATAAGAGGAGAGATGAGGAGGAGAGGAGACATGAGGATGAGAGGAGACATGAGGAGAGGAGAGATGAGGAGGAGAGGAGAGATAGGGAGGAGAGATGAGGAGGAGAGGAGAGATGAGGAGGAGAGGAGAGATGAGGAGGAGAGATGAGGAGAAGAGGAGAGATAGGGAGGAGAGATGAGGAGGAGAGGAGAGATGAGGAGAGATGAGGAGAGATGAGGAGGAGAGGAGAGATGAGGAGGAGAGGAGAGATGAGGAAGAGAGGAGAGATGAGGAGAGATGAGGAGGAGAGGAGAGATGAGGAAAGGAGAGATGAGGAGGAGAGGAGAGATGAGGAAGAGAGGAGAGATGAGGAGGAGAGAAAAGGAGAGATGAGGAGAAGAGGAGAGGTAGGGAGAGAGTGAGGAGGAGAGGAGAGATGAGGAGAGATGAGGAGGAGAGGAGAGATGAGGAGAGGAGGAGAGGAGGATGAGAGGAGAGATGAGGAGAGGAGAGATGAGGAGGAGAGGAGAGATGAGGATGAGTAGAGATGAGGATGAGAGGAGATTTGAGGATGAGAGGAGAGGAGAGATTGGAGGAGAGGAGAGATGAGGAGAGGAGAGATGAGGAGGAGAGGAGAGAGGAGAGATGAGGAAGATGAGGAGGAGAGGAGAGATGAGGATGAGAGGAGAGATGAGGAGAGGAGGATGAGGAGGAGAGGAGAGATAGGGAGGAGGAGAGATGAGGAGGAGAGGAGAGATGAGGAGGAGAGAGAGAGAGGAGGAGAGGAGAGATGAGGAAGAGGAGAGATGAGGAGAGAGTGAGAGATGAGGAGAGAGGAGACATGGAGAAGAGGGAGGAGAGAGGAGGAGAGATGAGGAGGAGAGGAGAGATGAGAGCGAGAGAG
>JBBDGP010005647.1:0-25620 GCA_037952835.1 Lithobates septentrionalis
GTTCTTCTGTCTCCTGACCAATCCTCCGCCATTCTTGCAGATCTACCTGTGTGTGACCCCAGATGGTCTGTGTTCTCCTACCCCCCCCCCCAAACCTGAAAGGTGTCCTGAACCCCCCCAAATGTGTGGGTCTACCTGTGTATGTGACCCCCGAGTGTCCAGACCCCCGGGTGGTATTTGTGTGTCCCCCAACCCCAGATGGTTTTTCTGTCTCCTGACCAACCCTCTGCCATTCTTGCAGGTCTACCTATGTGTGACCCCCAGATGGTCTGTGTTCTCCTACCCCCCCCCCCCCCAACCTGAAAGGTGACCTGAACCCCCCCAAATCTGTAGGTCTACCTGTGTATGTGACCCCCGAGTGTCCAGACCCCCGGGTGGCATTTGTGTGCCCCCCAACCCTAGATAGTTTTTCTTTCTCCTGACCAACTCTCTTGCAGGTCTACCTATGTGTGACCCCCCATTCTTGCAGGTCTACCGGTGTGTGACCCCAGATGGTCTGTGTTGTCCCCAAACCTGGATGGTGTCCCCCCCCCCCCCCGTCCGCCCAATTGTGTTGATCTACCTGTGCATGTGACCCCTGAGTCTCCTAACCCCCAGGTTGTATTTGTGTGTCCCCCCAACCCCAGATGGTTTTTCTGTCTCCTGACCAACCCTCCGCCATTCCTGCAGGTCTACCTGTGTGTGACCCCAGATGGTCAAAGTTGTCCCCCCAATCTGGATGGTGTCCTGAACCCCCCCCCCCCATTGTGTGGGTCTACCTGTGCATGTGACCCCTGAGTGTCCCAACCCCCGAGCAGTGTGTGTGTGTATCCTGAACCTCCGAATGCTGGATCTACCTGTGTTTGTGACCCATGAAAGTGTCCTGACCCCAGATGGTGCCTTCTGTGTTCTGACCACCCCCAATTCCTGTGGGTCTACCTGTGTATGTGACCCCCAGATGGTGTCTGTGTGTTCACCCATCCACCCCCCCCCTCCCATTTCAATGTTCTGATCGCCCCCCCCCCCCCCCCAAATGTGTGGAGATCTACATGTGTGTGTCCTAACCCCAGATGGTTCGTTCCCCAGACCAACCCTGTAGGTCTACTTGCTTGTGTATGTGACCCTGGATGGTGCCTCTGTGTCCTGACCCCCCTGGCACTTGGGGTAGGGTCTGTGTCCCCCAACCCTCCATGATTTGATCTGTATTCTGTTACATTGTTTCCTCCACACTCACACTGACACATTTATTTCCTCTCAGTGGTTGCTCGGACATGCGGGTCCCATGTTTCCACCATGTGTGTCGGGATTTATGTTGCCTATTATAGATAATTGTTTTCAGCCCCGGGCTCTGTTCTCCCAGCGGTGTGATGTAACCTGATATCTGTCCCTACTGCTGTTAGGGACTCCGGGGACAGGAGGTGCAGTTGGCCTATTGGAGGCGCTCATTTTTACTTTTCAGCATGTTGGAAAATCTTTGGGTGCTCCTCCTTAGTCTGCCAAGTCACAGAAGATGCAGCAACAAGCCTGGCAGGACAGACGGAAGTGGATGGGGGCCGCTCTGGTGATGGAGTTCTGCGTTTGCGGCTCTATGGTGGTCGTCATCCAGATAATTGGAAGTGGAGCCCCTTCTGTCCAGGCACACAAACCTGTATGTGGGGCCCCTGGCAGTGTCTATAGACGTTAGGACAGGCTTGACACACACATCCAAGGTCCAGATATGACATCTGCCATGTTTTGTTGGCGTTAGTCAGGCCCACCCCTAACACCCTAAACCTATGTGGCAGACTTTGGGATGGCGTACAGGGTAGCTTTGGGGGTGTTGGAGGAAGGTGTAAAGGAGTATGGGGGATGTTGGGGAAAGGAGTATGAAGTAGTCTTGCATGTTGGGGGAAGGAGTATGCAAAGGGGGGAGGGAGTACATGGTAGTCTTGGGATTGTTGGGGGAAGGAGTATGAGGTAGTCTTGGGAGTGTTGGGGGAAGGAGTATGAGGTAGTCTTGGAGGTGTTGGGGGAAGGAGTATGAGGTAGTCTTGAAGGTGTTGGGGGAAGGAGTATGAGGTAGTCTTGGAGGTGTTGGGGGGAAGGGGTTGAGGTAGTCTTGGAGGTGTTGGGGGAAGGAGTATGAGGTAGTCTTGGGAGTGTTGGGGGAAGGAGTATGAGGTAGTCTTGGGGGGAAGGAGTATGAGGTAGTCTTGGGGGAAGGAGTATGAGGTAGTCTTGGGGGAAGGAGTATGAGGTAGTCTTGGGGGAAGGAGTATGAGGTAGTCTTGGGGGAAGGAGTATGAGGTAGTCTTGGGGGAAGGAGTATGAGGTAGTCTTGGGGGAAGGAGTATGAGGTAGTCTTGGGGGAAGGAGTATGAGGTAGTCTTGGGGGAAGGAGTATGAGGTAGTCTTGGGGGAAGGAGTATGAGGTAGTCTTGGGGGAAGGAGTATGAGGTAGTCTTGGGGAAGGAGTATGAGGTAGTCTTGGGGGAAGGAGTATGAGGTAGTCTTGGGGGAAGGAGTATGAGGTAGTCTTGGGGAAGGAGTATGAGGTAGTCTTGGGGGAAGGAGTATGAGGTAGTCTTGGGGGAAGGAGTATGAGGTAGTCTTGGGGGAAGGAGTATGAGGTAGTCTTGGGGGAAGGAGTATGAGGTAGTCTTGGGGGAAGGAGTATGAGGTAGTCTTGGGGGAAGGAGTATGAGGTAGTCTTGGGATTGTTGGGGGAAGGAAGGCGTATGCGCGAGGGGGAAGAGTATGAAGTCTTGCGTGTTGGGGGAAGGAGTATGAGGTAGCCTTGGGTTTGTTGGGGGAAGGAGTATGAAGTCTTGCGTGTTGGGGGAAGGAGTATGAAGTCTTGCGTGTTGGGGGAAGGAGTATACGGGGGGGTTGTTGGGGGGGGGAGGAGTACGTGGTAGTCTTGGTGGTGTTGGGGGAAGGTGCATGATGCGGGTCGGGTGTTGCACAGTAACTAATACTGTTTTTCTGGGTGGTGTGGGAATGGAGCAGTCCAGCCCCCCGTCACTCGGCATGTTATACAATCTCTAAACACATTTGATCTCTTCCAAATCCTATTTACGTGATGGGGAGTGGCGCCTTCGTCTTGCTCAGTGAGTCACATCCAGCTGCTCATGAGAGTAAAGCTGAAGTGCTGCCCTGATTGTGAGCTCTTGGGACCTACAACATAGATATATGGGGGGGGGCCTCAGGGGGGCGCCCAACCTCAGACACACATTGGTGGTGGGGGTGTGTCGGCGGCGGTGGCATCAGACACACATTGGTTGGGGGTGGTAGCCTCAGACACACATTGGCGGGGTGGGAGGGGTCGTTGGCCTCAGACACACATTGGTTGGGGGGTAGCCTCAGACACACATTGGCGGGGTGGGAGGGGTCGTTGGCCTCAGACACACATTGGTTGGGGGGTAGCCTCAGACACACATTGGCGGGGTGGGAGGGGTCGTTGGCCTCAGACACACATTGGTTGGGGGGTAGCCTCAGACACACATTGGCGGGGTGGGAGGGGTCGTTGGCCTCAGACACACATTGGTTGGGGGGTAGCCTCAGACACACATTGGCGGGGTGGGGAGGGGTCGTTGGCCTCAGACACACATTGGTTGGGGGGTAGCCTCAGACACACATTGGCGGGGTGGGAGGGGTCGTTGGCCTCAGACACACATTGGTTGGGGGGGGGGGGTATTGGCCTCAGACACACATTGGTTGGGGGGGGGGGGGTTCGGCGGTGGCCTCAGACACACATTGGTTGGGGGGGGGGGGGAATTCGGCGGTGGCCTCAGACACACATTGGTTGGGAGGGGGGGGGGTATTAGCCTCAGACAAACATTGGAGACTGTTATGACGGGTGTGTGGGGAATTGTTTCCATTCCAGAAATGTCACTCACCATATCATGGGTAACCGGAGCCGGCTCACCCGGCAACGTACAGGTAAAGCAGCCACATAATCCTCTCCGCTTACATTAACCCTTCACATGCAGCTGTTGTTGGGTGACAGGGTCACTTACAGGTCTCCAGTTACCACCTGCTCTATGGCTTAGAACAGAAGGGTGAATTCTGATTTGAGGTTTGGATGAGATGCCATTCATACTGAAAATAATTCATCCACAATCAGTGTGTGTGTGTGTGTGTGTGTGTGTGTGTGTGTGTTTTTTTTTGTTTTTTTGAGGGGGGCTGGAGGTTTCTGTTGGGGAGGCGGGTGCAATGACATAGTTGTCAGATGGAAGGGAAGGCAGAAGTTGGGAAGTTTTTGTTGGGAGAGATGGAGACATCAGTTGGGTTCTTGAAGGGTTGGTGGATGCAGTAACTGGGGTTTTTGATAGAGGATGTGGTAGTTGGGTTTGTGGAGGAAGGGGAAGCAGTAGCTGGGATGTTGGCATGGAGGTGGGTGCAGTGACAAGGTTTCTGTTGGAGTTGGTTGCAGTAAAGCAGTCTTTGTTGGGGAGTTGCAGTGGCAAGTTCTTTGTTGGAAAGGTGGGTGCAGCAGCAAGCTCTGGGGAGGCGGGTGCAGTGTTGGGGCTCTTTGTGGTGGAGGCGGGTGTAGTGGTGGGGCTCTTTGTGGTGGAGGCGGGTGCAGTGGTGGGTCTTTGTTGGTGAGGCATGTGCAGCAGTGGGGCTCTTTGGGGAGTTGGGTGCAGCGTCGGGGCTCTTTGTTGGGGAGGTGGTGGTTGCATCTGCAAGCTTTGTTTGGTAGGTGGGTGCAATGGCGGGGGCTCTTTGTTGGGTAGGTGGGTGCAGTGGTGGGGCTCTTTGTTCTGTAGGTGGGTGCAGTGGCGGGGCTCTTTGTTGGGGTGGCTGCAGCGCCAAGCTCTTTGCTGGGGAGGTGAGTGCAGAGGCGGATCTTTGTTGGGGATGTGGGTGCAGCGGCGGGGCTCTTTCTGGGTTAGGTGGGTGCAGTGGCGGGGCTCTTTGCTGGGGATGTGGGTGCAGCAGTGGGGCTCTTTGTTGGGGAGGCGGGTGCAGCAGCAGGGGCTCTGGGGAGGTGGGTTCAGTGGTGGGGCTCTTTATTGGGGAGGTGGGTGCAGCGACGGGGCTCTTTCTGGGTTAGGTGGGTGCAGCGGCGGGGACTGTTTGCTGGGGAGGTGGGTGCAGCGGCGGGGCCGTTTGCTGGGGAGGTGGGTGCAGCGACGGTGCCGTTTGCTGGGGAGGTGGGTGCTGCGGCGGGGCCGTTTGCTGGGGAGGTGGGTGCTGCGGCGGGGCCGTTTGCTGGGGAGGTGGGTGCTGCGGCGGGGCCGTTTGCTGGGGAGGTGGGTGCTGCGGCGGGGCCGTTTGCTGGGGAGGTGGGTGCTGCGGCGGGGCTGTTTGCTGGGGAGGTGGGTGCAGCGGCGGGGCCGTTTGCTGGGAGGTGGGTGCTGCGGCGGGGCCGTTTGCTGGGGAGGTGGGTGCTGCGGCGGGGCCGTTTGCTGGGGAGGTGGGTGCTGCGGCGGGGCCGTTTGCTGGGGAGGTGGGTGCTGCGGCGGGGGCCGTTTGCTGGGGAGGTGGGTGCTGCGGCGGGGCCGTTTGCTGGGGAGGTGGGTGCAGCGGCGGGGGCCGTTTGCTGGGGAGGTGGGTGCAGCGGCGGGCTGTTTGCTGGGGAGGTGGGTGCAGCGGCGGGGCTGTTTGCTGGGGAGGTGGGTGCAGCGGCGGGGCTGTTTGCTGGGGAGGTGGGTGCAGCGGCGGGGCTGTTTGCTGGGGAGGTGGGTGCAGCGGCGGGGCTGTTTGCTGGGGAGGTGGGTGCAGCGGCGGGGCTGTTTGCTGGGGAGGTGGGTGCAGCGGCGGGGCTGTTTGCTGGGGAGGTGGGTGCAGCGGCGGGGCTGTTTGCTGGGGAGGTGGGTGCAGCGGCGGGGCTGTTTGCTGGGAGGTGGGTGCAGCGGCGGGGCTGTTTGCTGGGGAGGTGGGTGCAGCGGCGGGGCTGTTTGCTGGGGAGGTGGGTGCAGCGGCGGGGCTGTTTGCTGGGGAGGTGGGTGCAGCGGCGGGGCTGTTTGCTGGGGAGGTGGGTGCAGCGGCGGGGCTGTTTGCTGGGGAGGTGGGTGCAGCGGCGGGGCTCTTTGCTGGGGAGGTGGGTGCAGTGCTTGGGTTTTTAGCAGGGAGGTGGGTGCAGTGCTTGGGTTTTTTAGCAGGGAGGTGGGTCCAGTAGCTGGATCTTTGGGGAGGAGGGTGCAGTGGCTAGGTTGTCGGAGGGGAATGTGGGTGCAGTAGTTCAGTTGTTGGGAAGGGATGAAGGTAGCTGGTGGGTTGTCAGAAATGTGGTTGTAGTAGCTGGGGACCTTTTGTGGAGATGGAAGCAGTGGTTGTCAGAGGGGGAGGTAGAGGTGGTAATTGGGGTATTTTTTGGGGGAGGAGTGGTTCAAGTATATCTAAAGACCAATCTCTTATCGGGTGGAGTAGGAAATTGTAGCGTTGGGAAAATTTCCCTTCACTTCCTAGGACTAGGTGGGGGCAATATCTGGGGGTATTGTAGGTGGGGGCAATATCTGGGGGTATTGTAGGTGGGGGCAATAGCTGGGGGTATTGTAGGTGGGGGCAATAGCTGGGGGTATTGTAGGTGGGGGCAATAGCTGGGGGTATTGTAGGTGGGGGCAATAGCTGGGGGTATTGTAGGTGGGGGCAATAGCTGGGGGTATTGTAGGTGGGGGCAATATCTGGGGGTATTGTAGGTGGGGGCAATATCTGGGGGTATTGTAGGTGGGGGCAATATCTGGGGGTATTGTAGGTGGGGGCAATATCTGGGGGTATTGATGGCAGGGGGCAGTAGGTGGGGGCAATATCTGGGGGTATTGTAGGTGGGGGCAATATCTGGGGGTATTGTAGGTGGGGGCAATATCTGGGGGTGTTGTAGGTGGGGGCAATATCTGGGGGTGTTGTAGGTGGGGGCAATATCTGGGGGTGTTGTAGGTGGGGGCAATATCTGGGGGTGTTGTAGGTGGGGGCAATAGCTGGGGGTGTTGTAGGTGGGGGCAATGGCTGGGGGTATTGTAGGTGGGGGCAATGGCTGGGGGTATTGTAGGTGGGGGCAATGGCTGGGGGTATTGTAGGTGGGGGCAATATCTGGGGGTATTGTAGGTGGGGGCAATATCTGGGGGTATTGTAGGTGGGGGCAATAGCTGGGGGTATTGTAGGTGGGGGCAATAGCTGGGGGTATTGTAGGTGGGGGCAATAGCTGGGGGTATTGTAGGTGGGGGCAATAGCTGGGGGTATTGTAGGTGGGGGCAATAGCTGGGGGTATTGTAGGTGGGGGCAATATCTGGGGGTATTGTAGGTGGGGGCAATATCTGGGGGTATTGTAGGTGGGGGCAATATCTGGGGGTATTGTAGGTGGGGGCAATATCTGGGGGTATTGATGGCAGGGGGCAGTAGGTGGGGGCAATATCTGGGGGTATTGTAGGTGGGGGCAATATCTGGGGGTATTGTAGGTGGGGGCAATATCTGGGGGTGTTGTAGGTGGGGGCAATATCTGGGGGTGTTGTAGGTGGGGGCAATATCTGGGGGTGTTGTAGGTGGGGGCAATATCTGGGGGTGTTGTAGGTGGGGGCAATAGCTGGGGGTGTTGTAGGTGGGGGCAATGGCTGGGGGTATTGTAGGTGGGGGCAATGGCTGGGGGTATTGTAGGTGGGGGCAATGGCTGGGGGTATTGTAGGTGGGGGCAATATCTGGGGGTGTTGTAGGTGGGGCAATATCTGGGGGTATTTTAGGTGGGGGCAATGGCTGGGGGTATTTTAGGTGGAATTAGTGGATGGGTTGTTTGAAGGTTCATCCACCCAATGACTATAAATGATGCGGACATGGACGGCTCTCGGAATAAGTGGCGCCAGAGACTCGCAAAATCCGTTTTTGATTCTGAGATTTTCCTTTCCGGAGAATTTTCTTAACAAGCCCCTAAGTAGATTTTGTCTGGCCCTTCTCCAGCCTCTTCTAATCCTTTATCCAAACAGATATAAACAATTCTGCCATCTCCGCTTACACAAGTTGGCGCTCCGCGGAGTGCTACTGACACCAACTGCGTCTGGAGGAGGGAAGAAAAGGGGAGCTGGTACGGAGGAGAGAACATTTTATTTCCCAGAAATGTTGGAAAAAATTTGTAAAGGTTGATGAAATTTCACAATTTTGGTGAAATTGAGCATTTTTTTATTTTCCAGCAAGATGGTGATTGCACTGCCTGACATACAGGCGACCACTAGGGGGCGCTTATTATAACATTGCCAAAACTTACACATTGCAATTTTCCTAAATGAGTTTAGGTCCCCATAAGCTGCTGAAATATGAATAGGTATAGGTCTGTCTGTGGGCTGGTGGTGATGGGGTTAATATAAGGTGAGTAACGATCTGCTGGCGGTGGAATGCGCGGAATGTGCAATGTAATGTATGGTCAGGTTTTCGGGTTCTCTGTCATTTCCTCACATTGTGCTCCAGGAAGTGTTCTTGATGTGATGTCACCATACAGACATGCAACGTATCCTGGTGGTACCCCACTGATGGCACTAACTGGTGGGAAATGCTCATTCACAGGTCAACCTGCGAGGAACCCGCAACCGGAACAGCTGCTGGACGCAAAGGACGCATGTGGAGAAGAGGCTTCTGGTCCTGGTCGCTATCCTGTGCATCGGGCTCCTGGCGTGTCTGCTGTCTCTGGCTCTGCAGTATAGAAGCAGTAGGTGCCTTGGGGTTCTGGGGTTGGGGGGGGGGTGACTGACACTGTGCTCTAATGGCAATACTGAGGGGGGCTGTAAGACTGCACCATAATGGTAGAACTGGGGGGGTGTCAGACCCTGTACCCTGATGGCAGGACTGGGGGGAGGGGGGTCTGGAAGACTCTGTACCCCGATGGCAGGACTGAGGGGGGGGTCTTGAAGACTCTGTACCCCGATGGCAGGACTGAGGAGGGGGGGTCTGGAAGACTCTGTACCCTGATGGCAGGACTGAGAAGGGGGGGGGCTCTGGAAGACTCTGTACCCCGATGGCAGGACTGAGGAAGGGGGGGTCTGGAAGACACTGTACCCCCATGGCAGGACTGAGGAGGGGGGGTCTGGAAGGCTCTGTAGCCCGATGGCAGCACTGAGGAGGGGGGGTCTGGAAGACACTGTACCCCGATGGCAGGACTGAGGGGGGGGGTCTGGAAGACACTGTACCCTGATGGCAGGACTGGGGAGGGGGGGGGTCTGGAAGACACTGTACCCCCATGGCAGTACTGGGGAGGGGGGGTCTGGAAGACTCTGTACCCCGATGGCAGGACTGGGGAGAGGGGGGTCTGGAAGACACTGTACCCCGATGGCAGGACTGGGGAGGGGGGGGTCTGGAAGACACTGTACCCCGATGGCAGGACTGAGGAGGGGGGGTCTGGAAGACACTGTACCCCAATGGCAGGACTGGCAGAGGGCTGTAATAAATTTTACCCAGACAGCAGGACGTTGGCATGGTATGAGATGTACCCTGATGAGGAACGTCCAATGCACTTATTCCTGAAGGGATGGCTGTGTGAGTAAGTCGGTGCTGAAGTGATGACCGGCTGGAACCCGAAGATGGTCAAGCGAGAGAATGTCACCAGCACATCATGGATCTCCAGAATGGGCCCAAAGCTTTATTCAGCGATCATTGTTATAGCAGAAGCAATGTTTCGGAACCTCACAGGACCCCTTCATCAGACGTGACCACTAGCCTGATGAAGGGGTCCTCTGAAATGTTGCTACTGCAAGAACGGTGATTGCTGAATCGAGCTTTGGACCTGTTATGGAGATCCATGATGTTCTCTGACATTCCTAGAAAAGGAAGGAAGGGGCACGGTGTTGGACTCTGTACCTTGGTGGCAGGACAGAAAGAACATTGTTGATCTCTGTACCTGGACAATGAGACGCTGAGAGCAGTGTTTGGGTGTTGGACTCTCTGAACCTTGACAGTGGGACTGGGAAAGCTTTGCTGGACTCTGTACCTTGACGGTGGGACTGGGAGAGCGGTGTTGCTCTCTGTACCCTGATGGGGGGATGGGTAGAGTGGTACTGGACTTGACTGTGGGACTGCGTGGTGTTGGACTCTTTCTACCCTGATAGGGACTTGGAAAGCAGTGTTTCTGGTTTGCTGATGATGGGACTGGGAGAGTGCTGTTAGACTCGCCATACCCTGGTGGTGCGTCTGGGAGAGCGGTGGTTGGGGCTCTGTACCCTGGTGGTGGGACTGGGAGAGCGGTGGTTGGGGCTCTGTACCCTGGTGGTGGGTCTGGGAGAGCGGTGGTTGGAGCTCCTGTACCCTGGTGGTGCGTCTGGGAGAGCGGTGGTTGGGGCTCTGTACCCTGGTGGTGGGTCTGGGAGAGCGGTGGTTGGGGCTCTGTACCCTGGTGATGGGTCTGGGAGAGCGGTGGTTGGGGCTCTGTACCCTGGTGGTGGGACTGGGAGAGCGGTGGTTGGGGCTCTGTACTCTGGTGGGTCTGGGAGAGCGGTGGTTGGGGCTCTGTACCCTGGTGGTGGGTCTGGGAGAGCGGTGGTTGGGGCTCCTGTACCCTGGTGGTGGGTCTGGGAGAGCGGTGGTTGGGGCTCTGTACCCTGGTGGTGGATCTGGGAGAGCGGTGGTTGGGGCTCTGTACCCTTGTGGTGGGTCTGGGAGAGCGGTGGTTGGGGCTCCTGTACCCTGGTGGTGGGACTGGGAGAGCGGTGGTTGGGGCTCCTGTACCCTGGTGGTGGGACTGGGAGAGCGGTGGTTGGGGCTCCTGTAACCTGGTGGTGGGACTGGGAGAGCGGTGGTTGGGGCTCTGTACCCTGGTGGTGGGTCTGGGAGAGCGGTGGTTGGGGCTCCTGTACCCTGGTGGTGGGACTGGGAGAGCGGTGGTTGGGGCTCTGTACCCTGGTGGTGGGACTGGGAGAGCGGTGGTTGGGGCTCTGTACCCTGGTGGTGGGTCTGGGAGAGCGGTGGTTGGAGCTCCTGTACCCTGGTGGTGGGTCTGGGAGAGCGGTGGTTGGGGCTCTGTACCCTGGTGGTGGGTCTGGGAGAGCGGTGGTTGGGGCTCCTGTACCCTGGTCGTGGGTCTGGGAGAGCGGTGGTTGGGGCTCTGTACCCTGGTGGTGGGACTGGGAGAGCGGTGGTTGGGGCTCTGTACTCTGGTGGTGGGTCTGGGAGAGCGGTGGTTGGGGCTCTGTACCCTGGTAGTGGGTCTGGGAGAGCGGTGGTTGGGGCTCTGTACCCTGGTGGTGGGTCTGGGAGAGCGGTGGTTGGGGCTCTGTACCCTTGTGGTGGGTCTGGGAGAGCGGTGGTTGGGGCTCCTGTACCCTGGTGGTAGGACTGGGAGAGCGGTGGTTGGGGCTCCTGTACCCTGGTGGTGGGACTGGGAGAGCGGTGGTTGGGGCTCCTGTACCCTGGTGGTGGGACTGGGAGAGCGGTGGTTGGGGCTCCTGTACCCTGGTGGTGGGACTGGGAGAGCGGTGGTTGGGGCTCTGTACCCTGGTGGTGGGTCTGGGAGAGCGATGGTTGGGGCTCCTGTACCCTGGTGGTGGGTCTGGGAGAGCGATGGTTGGGGCTCTGTACCCTGGTGGTGGGTCTGGGAGAGCGGTGGTTGGGGCTCCTGTACCCTGGTGGTGGGACTGGGAGAGCGGTGGTTGGGGCTCTGTACCCTGGTGGTGGGACTGGGAGAGCGGTGGTTGGGGCTCTGTACCCTGGTGGTGGGACTGGGAGAGCGGTGGTTGGGGCTCTGTACCCTGGTGGTGGGACTGGGAGAGCGGTGGTTGGGGCTCTGTACCCTGGTGGTGGGACTGGGAGAGCGGTGGTAGGGGCTCTGTACCCTGGTGATGGGTCTGGGAGAGCGGTGGTTGGGGCTCTGTACCCTGGTAGTGGGTCTGGGAGAGCGGTCGCTGGGGCTCTGTACCCTGGTGGTGGGTCTGGGAGAGCGGTCGCTGGGGCTCTGTACCCTGGTGGTGGGTCTGGGAGAGCGGTCGTTGGGGCTCTGTACCCTGGTAGTGGGACTGGGAGAGCGGTGGTTGGGGCTCCATACCCTGGTGGTTGGACTGGGAGAGCGGTGGTTGGGGCTCCATACCCTGGTGGTTGGTCTGGGAGAGCGGTGGTTGGGGCTCCTGTACCCTGGTGGTGGGACTGGGAGAGCGGTGGTTGGGGCTCTGTACCCTGGTAGTGGGTCTAGGAGAGCGGTCGTTGGGGCTCTGTACCCTGGTGGTGGGACTGGGAGAGCGGTGGTTGGGGCTCTGTACCCTGGTGGTGGGACTGGGAGAGCGGTGGTTGGGGCTCTGTACCCTGGTGGTGGGTCTGGGAGAGCGGTGGTTGGAGCTCCTGTACCCTGGTGGTGCGTCTGGGAGAGCGGTGGTTGGGGCTCTGTACCCTGGTGGTGGGTCTGGGAGAGCGGTGGTTGGGGCTCTGTACCCTGGTGGTGGGTCTGGGAGAGCGGTGGTTGGGGCTCTGTACCCTGGTGGTGGGACTGGGAGAGCGGTGGTTGGGGCTCTGTACTCTGGTGGGTCTGGGAGAGCGGTGGTTGGGGCTCTGTACCCTGGTGGTGGGTCTGGGAGAGCGGTGGTTGGGGCTCCTGTACCCTGGTGGTGGGTCTGGGAGAGCGGTGGTTGGGGCTCTGTACCCTGGTGGTGGATCTGGGAGAGCGGTGGTTGGGGCTCTGTACCCTTGTGGTGGGTCTGGGAGAGCGGTGGTTGGGGCTCCTGTACCCTGGTGGTGGGACTGGGAGAGCGGTGGTTGGGGCTCCTGTACCCTGGTGGTGGGACTGGGAGAGCGGTGGTTGGGGCTCCTGTAACCTGGTGGTGGGACTGGGAGAGCGGTGGTTGGGGCTCTGTACCCTGGTGGTGGGTCTGGGAGAGCGGTGGTTGGGGCTCCTGTACCCTGGTGGTGGGACTGGGAGAGCGGTGGTTGGGGCTCTGTACCCTGGTGGTGGGACTGGGAGAGCGGTGGTTGGGGCTCTGTACCCTGGTGGTGGGTCTGGGAGAGCGGTGGTTGGAGCTCCTGTACCCTGGTGGTGGGTCTGGGAGAGCGGTGGTTGGGGCTCTGTACCCTGGTGGTGGGTCTGGGAGAGCGGTGGTTGGGGCTCCTGTACCCTGGTCGTGGGTCTGGGAGAGCGGTGGTTGGGGCTCTGTACCCTGGTGGTGGGACTGGGAGAGCGGTGGTTGGGGCTCTGTACTCTGGTGGTGGGTCTGGGAGAGCGGTGGTTGGGGCTCTGTACCCTGGTAGTGGGTCTGGGAGAGCGGTGGTTGGGGCTCTGTACCCTGGTGGTGGGTCTGGGAGAGCGGTGGTTGGGGCTCTGTACCCTTGTGGTGGGTCTGGGAGAGCGGTGGTTGGGGCTCCTGTACCCTGGTGGTAGGACTGGGAGAGCGGTGGTTGGGGCTCCTGTACCCTGGTGGTGGGACTGGGAGAGCGGTGGTTGGGGCTCCTGTACCCTGGTGGTGGGACTGGGAGAGCGGTGGTTGGGGCTCCTGTACCCTGGTGGTGGGACTGGGAGAGCGGTGGTTGGGGCTCTGTACCCTGGTGGTGGGTCTGGGAGAGCGATGGTTGGGGCTCCTGTACCCTGGTGGTGGGTCTGGGAGAGCGATGGTTGGGGCTCTGTACCCTGGTGGTGGGTCTGGGAGAGCGGTGGTTGGGGCTCCTGTACCCTGGTGGTGGGACTGGGAGAGCGGTGGTTGGGGCTCTGTACCCTGGTGGTGGGACTGGGAGAGCGGTGGTTGGGGCTCTGTACCCTGGTGGTGGGACTGGGAGAGCGGTGGTTGGGGCTCTCTACCCTGGTGGTGGGACTGGGAGAGCGGTGGTTGGGGCTCTGTACCCTGGTGGTGGGACTGGGAGAGCGGTGGTTGGGGCTCTGTACCCTGGTGATGGGTCTGGGAGAGCGGTGGTTGGGGCTCTGTACCCTGGTAGTGGGTCTGGGAGAGCGGTCGCTGGGGCTCTGTACCCTGGTGGTGGGTCTGGGAGAGCGGTCGCTGGGGCTCTGTACCCTGGTGGTGGGTCTGGGAGAGCGGTCGTTGGGGCTCTGTACCCTGGTAGTGGGACTGGGAGAGCGGTGGTTGGGGCTCCATACCCTGGTGGTTGGACTGGGAGAGCGGTGGTTGGGGCTCCATACCCTGGTGGTTGGTCTGGGAGAGCGGTGGTTGGGGCGCTGTACCCTGGTGGTGGGACTGGGAGAGCGGTGGTTGGGGCTCTGTACCCTGGTAGTGGGTCTAGGAGAGCGGTCGTTGGGGCTCTGTACCCTGGTGGTGGGACTGGGAGAGCGGTGGTTGGGGCTCTGTACCCCGGTAGTGGGTCTGGGAGAGCGGTGGTTGGGGCTCTGTACCCTGGTGGTGGGTCTGGGAGAGCGGTGGTTGGGGCTCTGTACCCTGGTGGTGGGTCTGGGAGAGCGGTGGTTGGGGCTCTGTACCCTGGTGGTGGGTCTGGGAGAGCGGTGGTTGGGGCTCTGTACCCTGGTGGTTGGTCTGGGAGAGTGGTGGTTGGGGCTCTGTACCCTGGTGGTTGGACTGGGAGAGCGGTGGTTGGGGCTCTGTACCCTGGTGGTGGGACTGGGAGAGTGGTGGTTGGGGCTCTGTACCCTGGTGGTTGGTCTGGGAGAGTGGTGGTTGGGGCTCTGTACCCTGGTGGTTGGTCTGGGAGAGCGGTGGTTGGGGCTCTGTACCCTGGTAGTGGGTCTAGGAGAGCGGTCGTTGGGGCTCTGTACCCTGGTGGTGGGACTGGGAGAGCGGTGGTTGGGGCTCTGTACCCCGGTAGTGGGTCTGGGAGAGCGGTGGTTGGGGCTCTGTACCCTGGTGGTGGGTCTGGGAGAGCGGTGGTTGGGGCTCTGTACCCTGGTGGTGGGTCTGGGAGAGCGGTGGTTGGGGCTCTGTACCCTGGTGGTGGGTCTGGGAGAGCGGTGGTTGGGGCTCTGTACCCTGGTGGTTGGTCTGGGAGAGTGGTGGTTGGGGCTCTGTACCCTGGTGGTTGGACTGGGAGAGCGGTGGTTGGGGCTCTGTACCCTGGTGGTGGGACTGGGAGAGTGGTGGTTGGGGCTCTGTACCCTGGTGGTTGGTCTGGGAGAGTGGTGGTTGGGGCTCTGTACCCTGGTGGTTGGACTGGGAGAGCGGTGGTTGGGGCTCTGTACCCTGGTGGTTGGTCTGGGAGAGTGGTGGTTGGGGCTCTGTACCCTGGTGGTGGGTCTGGGAGAGCGGTGGTTGGGGCTCCTGTACCCTGGTCGTGGGTCTGGGAGAGCGGTGGTTGGGGCTCTGTACCCTGGTGGTGGGACTGGGAGAGCGGTGGTTGGGGCTCTGTACCCTGGTGATGGGTCTGGGAGAGCGGTGGTTGGGGCTCTGTACCCTGGTAGTGGGTCTGGGAGAGCGGTCGCTGGGGCTCTGTACCCTGGTGGTGGGTCTGGGAGAGCGGTCGCTGGGGCTCTGTACCCTGGTGGTGGGTCTGGGAGAGCGGTCGTTGGGGCTCTGTACCCTGGTAGTGGGACTGGGAGAGCGGTGGTTGGGGCTCCATACCCTGGTGGTTGGACTGGGAGAGCGGTGGTTGGGGCTCCGTACCCTGGTGGTTGGTCTGGGAGAGCGGTGGTTGGGGCTCTGTACCCTTGTGGTGGGTCTGGGAGAGCGGTGGTTGGGGCTCCTGTACCCTGGTGGTAGGACTGGGAGAGCGGTGGTTGGGGCTCCTGTACCCTGGTGGTGGGACTGGGAGAGCGGTGGTTGGGGCTCCTGTACCCTGGTGGTGGGACTGGGAGAGCGGTGGTTGGGGCTCCTGTACCCTGGTGGTGGGACTGGGAGAGCGGTGGTTGGGGCTCTGTACCCTGGTGGTGGGTCTGGGAGAGCGGTGGTTGGGGCTCCTGTACCCTGGTGGTGGGTCTGGGAGAGCGGTGGTTGGGGCTCTGTACCCTTGTGGTGGGTCTGGGAGAGCGGTGGTTGGGGCTCCTGTACCCTGGTAGTGGGACTGGGAGAGCGGTGGTTGGGGCTCCTGTACCCTGGTGGTGGGACTGGGAGAGCGGTGGTTGGGGCTCCTGTACCCTGATGGTGGGACTGGGAGAGCGGTGGTTGGGGCTCTGTACCCTGGTGGTGGGTCTGGGAGAGCGGTGGTTGGGGCTCCTGTACCCTGATGGTGGGACTGGGAGAGCGGTGGTTGGGGCTCTGTACCCTGGTGGTGGGACTGGGAGAGCGGTGGTTGGGGCTCTGTACCCTGGTGATGGGTCTGGGAGAGCGGTGGTTGGGGCTCTGTACCCTGGTAGTGGGTCTGGGAGAGCGGTCGCTGGGGCTCCATACCCTGGTGGTTGGACTGGGAGAGCGGTGGTTGGGGCTCCATACCCTGGTGGTTGGTCTGGGAGAGCGGTGGTTGGGGCGCTGTACCCTGGTGGTGGGACTGGGAGAGCGGTGGTTGGGGCTCTGTACCCTGGTAGTGGGTCTAGGAGAGCGGTCGTTGGGGCTCTGTACCCTGGTGGTGGGTCTGGGAGAGCGGTGGTTGGGGCTCTGTACCCTGGTGGTGGGTCTGGGAGAGTGGTGGTTGGGGCTCTGTACCCTGGTGGTTGGTCTGGGAGAGTGGTGGTTGGGGCTCTGTACCCTGGTGGTTGGACTGGGAGAGCGGTGGTTGGGGCTCTGTACCCTGGTGGCGGGACTGGGAGAGTGGTGGTTGGGGCTCTGTACCCTGGTGGTTGGACTGGGAGAGCGGTGGTTGGGGCTCTGTACCCTGGTGGTTGGTCTGGGAGAGTGGTGGTTGGGGCTCTGTACCCTGGTGGTTGGTCTGGGAGAGTGGTGGTTGGGGCTCTGTACCCTGGTGGTGGGACTGGGAGAGCGGTCGTGGGGGCTCTGTAGACCTTGACGGCTGCTTAATATTCTGGGGATCCGTTTTCGGACAGCTCCTTTTCTGTCACGGAAGAAACGTGTGATCTTCAAGAGTTCTGCGGGAATTCTGTTCATGGATTGGACTTGTGGAGGGGGGGGGGGGGATTGGACTTGTGGAGGGGGGGGGGGGATTGGACTTGTGGAGGGGGGGGGGATTGGACTTGTGGAGGGGGGGGGGATTGGACTTGTGGAGGGGGGGGGGATTGGACTTGTGGAGAGGGGGGGGGGGATTGGACTTGTGGAGGGGGGGGGGGGGATTGGACTTGTGGAAGGGGAATTGGAGGGTTCTTCAGTCCTCCTGATTTTTTTCTTGGGTGATATTTTCTGAACTACTTGAGACTGAGTGGCATCATCTGCTTACAGTGTATCCAATGCCGATTTCTTTAGTTCTGGATGGTATGGTAAAGGGTTGACATCTGACCATTGCTGTCTGTGTCCCCACTGTACAGATCCCCTCCCCCCCTCCTCTGATCATGGTCCTAAAAGCGGAAACCTCTGAAATTTTTAAGTTGTCACCAGAACAGGAATGGAGGGGAAATCTTCTAGTGGGGACTCTTGTTCTGGTGAGTAAAAGGGAAATTCCTTTGGTCTCTGGAACAGAAAGTGAAATCTCCAAATGGGGACAACAAAAACCCGATTTCCTGACTCTTCCCTACTCCGAACTCGGCTTTAGATATATTTGCATGATGATGATCTGATTTTGATGGCTCGGTTATCTTTGCCGTGTCCCCAATCATCAGAACTCCGTGTCCTATCAGACTATCCATCCTCCATGTTTTGATCCAGAACCCCTCACAGTTGGTGTCCCCGGTATACAGGTAGTTTGGGAAGCTGAAGATGGAGATGGTCGCCCCCCCCCCCCCCCCCAACCCCCCGTGTTGACTGAGGTGTTGCAGATTGCCCGTAACTGAAATATTAACCCTCTGATGTTTTGCTTCCAGAAAATCGCACCTGCCTGTCGGAATCTTGCATCTCGGTCACCAGCTCCATCCTGCGCTCTCTGGATCCCAGCGTGGATCCGTGTCAGGACTTCTACAGCTATGCCTGTGGCGGGTGGATCAAAGCCAACCCGGTCCCTGATGGCCATTCCCGCTGGGGGACCTTCAATGAGCTGTGGGAGCACAACCAGGCCGTCATGAAGCACCTGCTGGGTGAGTGTGAGATTGGAATACGTATTTATTGTGCGCGCCGCAGAGAACGTCATTTGTATTGGATGGGAGTTGCTGAGCTGCTGCTTTTATTCCTGCTAGGGGACCCGCTATGGTTCTTCCCTCCACACCCCCGTTGAGTGCCTTTTTGAGACCTGCAGCTGGGGGCCCCCCTTGGGAGCCTTTTTGTGACCCGCAGCCAGAGCCCCCCTCGTTGGGTGCCTTTTTGTGACCCGCAGCCAGAGCCCCCCTCGTTGGGTGCCTTTTTGTGACCCGCAGCCAGAGCCCCCCTCGTTGGGTGCCTTTTTGTGACCCGCAGCCAGGGCCCCCCTCGGGTGCCTTTTTGTGACCCGCAGCTGGGAGCCCCCCTCGTTGGGTGCCTTTTTGTGACCCGCAGCCAGGGCCCCCCACGGGTGCCTTTTTTGTGACCCGCAGCTGGGAGCCCCCCTCGTTGGGTGCCTTTTTGAGTCCCGCAGCCAGGGCCCCCCCTCGTTGGATGCCTTGTTGAGACCTGCAGCCGGGGGGCCCCCCTTATTGGGTGCCTTTTTGCAACCCGCAGCCAGGGCCCCCCCCCCCTTCGTTGGGTGCCTTTTTGTTATATTGAAATATAAGCAGATTACACTTTATCATTGATGTGTCCCGCTCGGCTGGCATGATTGGTCTCTTCCTTCTTCACAGAAAACAAGACTATGAATTTCAGCAGTGCTGCCGAGCACAAAGCTCAGAGTTACTACCAGGCCTGCATGAACGAGTCCAAAATCGCGGATCTCGGCGCCAAACCGCTGCAAGAGCTCATAGAGAAGGTGAGAGGACGCAACTCGTCCGGTCCAAGAATAACAAGTACTTAAAGGGTCGGGACGGGCACATAATGTGTTCCTAATGTAGCACTACCGCCCCGTAGGGGTTTCAAATTATGGGGTTCCCCACTACTGCACAGCCAGGCACACAACATTTTCAGTGAACAGTCCTTGAGCTTTGTTTTTATGTTTTATTGGGGGGGGTTAATAACTTGGGGAATAGGAATTATGGGATGCCCAACTTGAAGGTGACAAAACCAGTGACCACTTCCTCCCTATGTACAGCTCTGATTCCTCTGTACCGGCTAACGGTCTGCTAGATCAGAAACAGCCCCTTACAGGCAGGAACTCTCAGTCCCTCCCTTAGAAAGTAGCACAATGTGGTGTGAACAGCATCCTGGAGTTCCTCCAACTCCCTGTAGACACTGGTCCCAGCTCTACCACTTCAGCAATTCTAGCCACCCGGCCCCCTCTCCACCGGCCCACCGGGCCGCCTCTCCACCGGCCCCCTCTGCACCGGCCCACCCGGCGGCCTCTCTGAAGATCTCCCAGGGCGAGGCTGTAGAGGACATAAGCACACTGCTGTCTTCAACCTGCTACATGTGGCAGTCTCTCCCCCTGTAAATCCCGGCACCGTGCTGTTGTACTCACACTGTCCTCCTTGCTCCTGCTGCCTCTCAGGAAGTACTTCCTCCAAGCTTCTCCTGTTATCAGGATCCTTCCAGGCCAACACCTGAGCCCCGGCCTGAGGCAGAGGACCTACCCCATCCCCCCAGACTATAGGATTTGCCTCATGGGCTAACAACCTTCTGGGGATTGGTTAAAGGGCCCCTAAATATGCAAGACAACTCTCCTAGCCTTCGCACTCTAGCTTCCAGAACATTCTCTTAACATTCCAGAAACAGAGAGCTGCCTGCGTGGGTTATGGTGCCCTGAACTCTAGTAAGCCTGACCCAGATTCCAACGCTCGCAGTGTTTTAAACATGAGTCAGAATATGCTTTTACTTACTCTGACACTAGAGGGTGCTACACATACATCTCTGGAGATCAGTGGTGGCTTCCCCCTTCTTCTACAAAGTTACAATGTACAGTCTGATCGCTGGGGGAGGGGAGACTGAGGAAATGTTTCCTCCTCCCTGCAGCAGACTGATGACTTTGCCTAGGCTGAGGCATTGTCTATGGCTATTTAACGATAAAGGGTGGAGCTTGTGTGAACAATGATCCTGTTACTGTATAATGTGACTTGTCAGAGATTCCCGCCAACTTGTAAAAATTCCCGGCTGGTCCGGTTTTTGTAATTTTGCGATGTAACTCTAGTTTTGGGGTGTCTTCCAGCTCGGTGGGTGGAATATCACTGGTCCATGGGACAAGAACAACTTCCAGGAGATCCTGCGGACCATTACTGCGTACTACAGAGTCTCTCCCTTCTTCTCGGTGTTTGTGAGCGCAGACTCCAAGAACTCCAACAGCAACATCATCCAGGTGAGGCGCGGGGGACTCCATAGTGTCTGGGGGGGGTCTAGGTTGCCCTTCAGGGTCAGTTCACACTGGGGCAACACGACTTCAGCGCCACTTTGTACCGCGACTTCAACGCGGCTTCAGCGTAACTTCAGCGCGACTTCAGCGCGACTTCAGCAAATTACAAGGCGACTTGAAGTCGCCTCCATGACAGGCGACTTCGCCTGTGGCCAATCAGCTCTCTGGGAGGGAGGGGTTTTCCCTGCAAAGTCGCTTGACTTTACAGAGAGATCTGACTTGGAGGCGACTTCCATTGATTTCTATGGTACAGGTCGCCTACCAAGTCGGATCAAAGTAGTACAGGGAGTACGCTCTGAAGTCGGAGCGACTTCAGTAGCGTCTATTAAGACGCTAGCGTTCACTCCCATCGAAACTATTTCTGGGGTGACTTGGGGAGACTTGAGGGCGTACAAGTCGGATCCCAAGTCGCCCCAGTGTGAACCGAGCCTCAAGGTTCTTGTTGTGTGGCTCGCGCTTCTCCATGTACAGTTCTGACCCGTCTCCTCTCCCCTAGATAGACCAGTCTGGATTGGGTTTACCGTCTCGAGAATACTACCTGAACAAAACGGCCAATGAGAAGGTGAGTGCCAGGCCATGGCTGATGTCTCTTCCCCCAAACCCCTTCCCCCGGTCCCTCTTCTGACTGCCGGTGCTCTTCTTCATCCTGTAGGTTCTGACCGGATACCTCAACTTCATGGTGCAGCTGGGGGTCCTCCTGGGTGGGGAGGAGAACAACACACGCCAGCAGATGCAGGAGATCCTGGACTTCGAGACGGCCCTGGCCAATATCACCATCCCGCAAGAGAAGAGGCGAGATGAGGAGCTCATCTACCACAAGATCACCGCCGGAGAGCTGAAGGTGATCCCGATTTTCCTTCCTTTCACCATTCATTGTATGGAAACCCTTAGAAGTGCAGGACATGGCTGTGCACCCCAAGTCTCCCTAGGACAGGGTGCCAGCCTAGTGGGGGAGGCTGGGGCGACCAGCCTAGATGTAATATGATTTGTGTTCCCTTCACATCCAGGATCTGATACCCAGTGTGGATTGGATGCCCCTCCTCCAAACTGCCTTTCGCCCCGTGGAGATCAATGAGACGGAGCCTGTGGTGGTCTATGCTAAAGAATACTTGATGGAGGTGTCCGGTCTCATAAATGCCACTGACAAGAGGTAGGAACAAGTCTGCCAGCTTCCATCGTGGCTCCTCTGCCCGGGGGTACACTGATTTTTCTATGTGGGTGGATGGAGATGAGTCTAGGTGTAATGGGTGGGGGCAGGGAGGGTGCAGTGTTGGCATTTGTATATAATATAAATTCCTAAAGTATTGTGGCCCCCCTAGTAAAGTAAGCCACACTCCAATTGGTCAAGGAGTACCAAGTAACCAATGACTGATCTTCTCTCCTCCAGAATCCTGAATAACTACATGATCTGGAATGTGGTGCGGAAGACGAGCGCCCTGTTGGATCAAAGGTTCCAGGACGTTGAAGAGAAGTTCCTGGAAGTCATGTATGGAACCAAGAAGGTGAGAGATGCTGGCTGGTCACGTCTCCGGGGGATCCAGGAATCCTGGCATGCGGTGGCATGTCGTCCAGTTATCTCTGGGACATTCAGAAATTCTGTCCTGCAGATATTGGGGAGTGAATTGATTCCGGTGTAGGGATTGGCTGTGCTGACCTGGCTCCGGTGTAGTGATTGGCTGTGCTGTCCTGGCTCTGGTGTAGGGATTGGCTGTGCTGTCCTGGCTCCGGTGTAGGGATTGGCTGTGCTGTCCTGGCTCCGGTGTAGGGATTGGCTGTGCTGACCTGGCTCCGGTGTCGGGATTGGCTGTGCTGACCTGGCTCCGGTGTCGGGATTGGCTGTGCTGACCTGGCTCCGGTGTCGGGATTGGCTGTGCTGACCTGGCTCCGGTGTCGGGATTGGCTGTGCTGACCTGGCTCCGGTGTCGGGATTGGCTGTGCTGACCTGGCTCCGGTGTAGGGATTGGCTGTGCTGACCTGGCTCCGGTGTAGGGATTGGCTGTGCTGACCTGGCTCCGGTGTCGGGATTGGCTGTGCTGACCTGGCTCCGGTGTCGGGATTGGCTGTGCTGACCTGGCTCCGGTGTAGGGATTGGCTGTGCTGACCTGGCTCCGGTGTAGGGATTGGCTGTGCTGACCTGGCTCCGGTGTCGGGATTGGCTGTGCTGACCTGGCGCCGGTGTCGGGATTGGCTGTGCTGACCTGGCTCCGGTGTCGGGATTGGCTGTGCTGACCTGGCTCCGGTGTAGGGATTGGCTGTGCTGACCTGGCTCCGGTGTCGGGATTGGCTGTGGTGACCTGGCCAGCCTCTTGCTCTGGGTTCAGATCTCTGCCATGGTAAGAAGTGGCGTGGTTCCCTTGTGCAGGAAGTGGCCAGTTTCGGTCTTGCTCGGTGGTCACACATTAATGAGTCACACAAGCCGGCGTGTCCAGGAAGTCACCCGGCTTTCACTTCATAGAAATGGAAACCAACATCTGGCAGGAAGTGTGCGCCGCCTGATCTGCAACGGTTTTACCTCGGCGAGCACAACTTTTCCCCAGGGGACCCCCACTTTTTTTTTCAGGGGGCCCGCTGCTACTCCTGCCTTGTAATTTAACCCCTATGTTGCAGCACATAATGTTCCAATAGAGGAAGGAAAAGGGGCCCCCTTTTTTTTTCAGCAGTGCTTTGTATTTGATGTTTCATATTTTGGTTATTGCATTTTATGTCCTTGTAAAGGTCCCCCCAAACCCTGTAGGAGTCTTTTATATCTGAGAAACTGGACTTCCTACTTTTAGATTGGACTTTGTAGCAGTGCAATCACTGCTAATGCAGGAAGAAGGGTGATCCAATGCAGCGCCCCTCCCCCCCCCCCCCCCCCCCCCCTTGGGGGCAACTGTGCAAATCCTTCAAATGTTGTATTTTGATCAAATTTACAGTAATAAGATCTCACTCATATATTAAAAAAAAACAAATGTTTGATTTATTGTCTTCCCATGAACTGCTCCGAACATCGCTGGTTACACTACATTCCTCCTTTAGTCTGTGGGTAGCGCCCTCTGCTGTCCCTTCTGATTGCATCCAGTGCGATGGATGACATGAGATTAGTGTACAACCCTTGTGCCCAACCTGTGGCCCTTTGGTATGTGATGTGTGGCCCTCAGCAGTCTGTAGAGGGAACATTGATTAGGGGAAAAGCATTAATCTCTACCAGCTGCATGTAATATCTTCCCAGTTTGGTATTATCTTCTGCAGTCCTCTCCAGCATTACATATATTGAACATCATGCGGCACTTTGGTGTCAGGGGCCCATTTGAGGCCCCCTTTAGCTCAGTTTGCCACCAGTGGTGTAGAGGATCATTGTGGCGGGTGCCGTGAGGTGGTGCATGTGACGGGTGCCGTGAGGTGGTGCATGTGGCGGGTGCCGTGAGGTGGTGCATGTGGCGGGTGCCGTGAGGTGGTGCATGTGGCGGGTGCCGTGAGGTGGTGCATGTGGCGGGTGCCGTGAGGTGGTGCATGTGGCGGGTGCCGTGAGGTGGTGCGTGTGGCGGGTGCCGTGAGGTGGTGCGTGTGGCGGGTGCCGTGAGGTGGTGCGTGTGGCGGGTGCCGTGAGGTGGTGCGTGTGGCGGGTGCCGTGAGGTGGTGCGTGTGGCGGGTGCCGTGAGGTGGTGCGTGTGGCGGGTGCCGTGAGGTGGTGCGTGTGGCGGGTGCCGTGAGGTGGTGCGTGTGGCGGGTGCCGTGAGGTGGTGCGTGTGGCGGGTGCCGTGAGGTGGTGCGTGTGGCGGGTGCCGTGAGGTGGTGCGTGGCGGGTGCCGTGAGGTGGTGCGTGTGGCGGGTGCCGTGAGGTGTGGCGGGTGCCGTGAGGTGGTGCGTGTGGCGGGTGCCGTGAGGTGGTGCGTGTGGCGGGTGCCGTGAGGTGGTGCGTGTGGCGGGTGCCGTGAGGTGTGGCGGGTGCCGTGAGGTGGTGCATGTGGCGGGTGCCGTGAGGTGGTGCATGTGGCGGGTGCCGTGAGATGTATGTGGCGGCTCTACAAAACAGATCTGAGGTTAGTGTTTCAGTAATGACTTCTATCCTTTTTTTCTCTCGGCTCTCCATCAGAACCCTTCTCTGCTTCTCTTATAGACTTGCACCCCGCGCTGGAAGTTCTGTATTGGTGACACAGATATCAATCTGGGCTTCGCTTTGGGCGCCATGTTTGTGAAGAGTGTGTTTGCGGAAACCAGCAAACCCCGGGTAAGCATGGGGGAAGGAGGGAGGGGTAGGCTAAGGGGTGGGGACAAGGGCGGGAGACCTGGGAACAAGGGGGACTGGGTGAAGGGGGGGTAAGCTTGGAAAATGGTGGACAAGGGTGTGGAGAGCTGGAGAGTGGGGGTGGGGGACAATGGTAAGGGGGCTGCAGAGTTGGGAGGATAAGGGTGGTAGAGGTGAGGACTGGAGGCAAGGGAGATGACCAGGTCAGTGGGGACCAAGGTGAGAGTTGGGAACTGGAGGAGGAGGGAGGATAATCTGGGTAGTGGGAGATCGGGGGATGACCTGTGGAATTGGGGATGAGGGTGGGAGATCTGGGGAGTTGGGTCAGGCTAGGTTGGAACACTAGGAGCGGAGTCCTATTTTCCGACATCTGTTATTGGGGGGAGAGCTACATCTTAAAGCGACTCCATCATCCCCCGGGTGAGGATTCGGTCCTCAGTGGTCCTCAGAGTGGCTTCATCCCTGGTGAGGATTTGGTCCTCACTGTGGTTCTAGCAGTGGCTTTGTCCTCCCGGTGAGGATTCGGCCTTCTCGGTGGTTCTTGGAGTGACTCTACCCAGCCCCCCCGTGAGGATTTGGTCCTCTGTGGTTCTAGGAGTGGCTCTATCCCCCCTGGTGAGGTTTTGGTCCTCTGTGGTTCTCGGAGTGGCTCTATCCCCCCCGGTGAGGTTTTGGTTCTCGGAGTGGCTCTATCCCCCCGGTGAGGTTTTGGTTCTCGTAGTGGCTCTATCCCCCCAGTGAGGTTTTTGGTTCTCGTAGTGGCTCTATCCCCCCCGGTGAGGATTTGGTTCTCGGAGTGGCTCTATCCCCCTGGTGAGGGTTTGGTTCTTGTAGTGGCTCTATCCCCCCCGGTGAGGTTTTGGTTCTCGGAGTGGCTCTATCCCCCCGGTGAGGTTTTGGTTCTCGGAGTGGCTCCATCCCCCCTGGTGAGGTTTTGGTTCTCGGAGTGGCTCTATCCCCCCCAGTGAGGTTTTTGGTTCTCGGAGTGGCTCTATCCCCCCCGGTGAGGTTTTGGTTTTCGGAGTGGCTCTATCCCCCCAGTGAGGTTTTTGGTTCTCGGAGTGGCTCTATCCCCCTGGTGAGGTTTTGGTTCTCGGAGTGGCTCTATCCCCCCCGGTGAGGATTTGGTTTTCGGAGTGGCTCTATCCCCCCTGGTGAGGATTTGGTTCTCGAGTGGCTCTATCCCCCCTGGTGAG
>JBBDGP010005648.1:0-20000 GCA_037952835.1 Lithobates septentrionalis
GATCGGTGTCAGGGATGAGCTGTGATTGGTGACGATCGGTGTCAGGGATGAGATGTGATTGGTGATGATCGGTGTCAGGGATGAGATGTGATTGGTGATGATCGGTGTCAGGGATGAGCTGTGATTGGTGACGATCGGTGTCAGGGATGAGATGTGATTGGTGATGATCGGTGTCAGGGATGAGCTGTGATTGGTGACGATCGGTGTCAGGGATGAGATGTGATTGGTGTCGATCGGTGTTAGGGATGAGATGTGATTGGTGACGATCGGTGTCAGGGATGAGCTGTGATTGGTGATGATCGGTGTCAGGGATGAGATGTGATTGGTGACGATCGGTGTCAGGGATGAGATGTGATTGGTGTCGATCGGTGTCAGGGATGAGCTGTGATTGGTGACGATCGGTGTCAGGGATGAGATGTGATTGGTGACGATCGGTGTCAGGGATGAGCTGTGATTGGTGACGATCGGTGTCAGGGATGAGATGTGATTGGTGATGATCGGTGTCAGGGATGAGATGTGATTGGTGATGATCGGTGTCAGGGATGAGATGTGATTGGTGACGATCGGTGTCAGGGATGAGATGTGATTGGTGTCGATCGGTGTCAGGGATGAGATGTGATTGGTGACGATCGGTGTCAGGGATGAGCTGTGATTGGTGACGATCGGTGTCAGGGATGAGATGTGATTGGTGACGATCGGTGTCAGGGATGAGCTGTGATTGGTGACGATCGGTGTCAGGGATGAGATGTGATTGGTGATGATCGGTGTCAGGGATGAGATGTGATTGGTGACGATCGGTGTCAGGGATGAGATGTGATTGGTGACGATCGGTGTCAGGGATGAGATGTGATTGGTGACGATCGGTGTCAGGGATGAGATGTGATTGGTGACGATCGGTGTCAGGGATGAGATGTGATTGGTGACGATCGGTGTCAGGGATGAGATGTGATTGGTGATGATCGGTGTCAGGGATGAGATGTGATTGGTGACGATCGGTGTCAGGGATGAGATGTGATTGGTGATGATCGGTGTCAGGGATGAGATGTGATTGGTGACGATCGGTGTCAGGGATGAGATGTGATTGGTGACGATCGGTGTCAGGGATGAGATGTGATTGGTGACGATCGGTGTCAGGGATGAGATGTGATTGGTGACGATCGGTGTCAGGGATGAGATGTGATTGGTGACGATCGGTGTCAGGGATGAGATGTGATTGGTGATGATCGGTGTCAGGGATGAGATGTGATTGGTGACGATCGGTGTCAGGGATGAGATGTGATTGGTGACGATCGGTGTCAGGGATGAGATGTGATTGGTGACGATCGGTGTCAGGGATGAGATGTGATTGGTGATGATCGGTGTCAGGGATGAGATGTGATTGGTGAGATCGGTGTCAGGGATGAGATGTGATTGGTGATGATCGGTGTCAGGGAAAATATGTGATTGGTGACTGATCGGTGTCAGGGATGAGATGTGATTGGTGACGATCGGTGTCAGGGATGAGATGTGATTGGTGACGATCGGTGTCAGGGATGAGATGTGATTGGTGATGATCGGTGTCAGGGATGAGATGTGATTGGTATCGGTGTCAGGGATGAGATGTGATTGGTGACGATCGGTGTCAGGGATGAGATGTGATTGGTGATGATCGGTGTCAGGGATGAGATGTGATTGGTGACGATCGGTGTCAGGGATGAGATGTGATTGGTGACGATCGGTGTCAGGGATGAGATGTGATTGGTGACGATCGGTGTCAGGGATGAGCTGTGATTGGTGATGATCGGTGTCAGGGATGAGATGTGATTGGTGACGATCGGTGTCAGGGATGAGCTGTGATTGGTGACGATCGGTGTCAGGGATGAGATGTGATTGGTGACGATCGGTGTCAGGGATGAGATGTGATTGGTGATGATCGGTGTCAGGGATGAGATGTGATTGGTGACGATCGGTGTCAGGGATGAGATGTGATTGGTGATGATCGGTGTCAGGGATGAGATGTGATTGGTGACGATCGGTGTCAGGGATGAGATGTGATTGGTGATGATCGGTGTCAGGGATGAGATGTGATTGGTGATGATCGGTGTCAGGGATGAGATGTGATTGGTGACGATCGGTGTCAGGGATGAGCTGTGATTGGTGACGATCGGTGTCAGGGATGAGATGTGATTGGTGATGATCGGTGTCAGGGATGAGATGTGATTGGTGACGATCGGTGTCAGGGATGAGATGTGCTTGGTGACGATCGGTGTCAGGGATGTGATGTGATTGGTGACGATCGGTGTCAGGGATGAGATGTGATTGGTGATGATCGGTGTCAGGGATGAGATGTGATTGGTGACGATCGGTGTCAGGGATGAGCTGTGATTGGTGACGATCGGTGTCAGGGATGAGATGTGATTGGTGACGATCGGTGTCAGGGATGAGATGTGATTGGTGACGATCGGTGTCAGGGATGAGATGTGATTGGTGTCGATCGGTGTCAGGGATGAGATGTGATTGGTGACGATCGGTGTCAGGGATGAGATGTGATTGGTGACGATCGGTGTCAGGGATGAGATGTGATTGGTGACGATCGGTGTCAGGGATGAGATGTGATTGGTGACGATCGGTGTCAGGGATGAGATGTGATTGGTGACGATCGGTGTCAGGGATGAGATGTGATTGGTGACGATCGGTGTCAGGGATGAGCTGTGATTGGTGATGATTGGTGTCAGGGATGAGATGTGATTGGTGACGATCGGTGTCAGGGATGAGATGTGATTGGTGATGATCGGTGTCAGGGATGAGATGTGATTGGTGACGATCGGTGTCAGGGATGAGCTGTGATTGGTGACGATCGGTGTCAGGGATGAGATGTGATTGGTGATGATCGGTGTCAGGGATGAGATGTGATTGGTGATGATCGGTGTCAGGGATGAGATGTGATTGGTGACGATCGGTGTCAGGGATGAGCTGTGATTGGTGACGATCGGTGTCAGGGATGAGATGTGATTGGTGATGATCGGTGTCAGGGATGAGATGTGATTGGTGACGATCGGTGTCAGGGATGAGATGTGCTTGGTGACGATCGGTGTCAGGGATGTGATGTGATTGGTGACGATCGGTGTCAGGGATGAGATGTGATTGGTGATGATCGGTGTCAGGGATGAGATGTGATTGGTGACGATCGGTGTCAGGGATGAGCTGTGATTGGTGACGATCGGTGTCAGGGATGAGATGTGATTGGTGACGATCGGTGTCAGGGATGAGATGTGATTGGTGACGATCGGTGTCAGGGATGAGCTGTGATTGGTGACGATCGGTGTCAGGGATGAGATGTGATTGGTGACGATCGGTGTCAGGGATGAGATGTGATTGGTGTCGATCGGTGTCAGGGATGAGATGTGATTGGTGACGATCGGTGTCAGGGATGAGATGTGATTGGTGACGATCGGTGTCAGGGATGAGATGTGATTGGTGACGATCGGTGTCAGGGATGAGATGTGATTGGTGACGATCGGTGTCAGGGATGAGATGTGATTGGTGACGATCGGTGTCAGGGATGAGATGTGATTGGTGACGATCGGTGTCAGGGATGAGATGTGATTGGTGATGATCGGTGTCAGGGATGAGATGTGCTTGGTGACGATCGGTGTCAGGGATGTGATGTGATTGGTGACGATCGGTGTCAGGGATGAGATGTGATTGGTGATGATCGGTGTCAGGGATGAGATGTGATTGGTGACGATCGGTGTCAGGGATGAGCTGTGATTGGTGACGATCGGTGTCAGGGATGAGATGTGATTGGTGACGATCGGTGTCAGGGATGAGCTGTGATTGGTGATGATCGGTGTCAGGGATGAGATGTGATTGGTGACGATCGGTGTCAGGGATGAGATGTGATTGGTGACGATCGGTGTCAGGGATGAGATGTGATTGGTGACGATCGGTGTCAGGGATGAGATGTGATTGGTGACGATCGGTGTCAGGGATGAGATGTGATTGGTGACGATCGGTGTCAGGGATGAGCTGTGATTGGTGATGATCGGTGTCAGGGATGAGATGTGATTGGTGACGATCGGTGTCAGGGATGAGCTGTGATTGGTGTCGATCGGTGTCAGGGATGAGATGTGATTGGTGACGATCGGTGTCAGGGATGAGATGTGATTGGTGATGATCGGTGTCAGGGATGAGATGTGATTGGTGATGATCGGTGTCAGGGATGAGATGTGATTGGTGATGATCGGTGTCAGGGATGAGATGTGATTGGTGACGATCGGTGTCAGGGATGAGATGTGATTGGTGACGATCGGTGTCAGGGATGAGATGTGATTGGTGATGATCGGTGTCAGGGATGAGATGTGATTGGTGATGATCGGTGTCAGGGATGAGCTGTGATTGGTGACGATCGGTGTCAGGGATGAGATGTGATTGGTGACGATCGGTGTCAGGGATGAGCTGTGATTGGTGACGATCGGTGTCAGGGATGAGATGTGATTGGTGATGATCGGTGTCAGGGATGAGATGTGATTGGTGATGATCGGTGTCAGGGATGAGATGTGATTGGTGATGATCGGTGTCAGGGATGAGATGTGATTGGTGATGATCGGTGTCAGGGATGAGATGTGATTGGTGATGATCGGTGTCAGGGATGAGATGTGATTGGTGATGATCGGTGTCAGGGATGAGATGTGATTGGTGATGATCGGTGTCAGGGATGAGATGTGATTGGTGACGATCGGTGTCAGGGATGAGCTGTGATTGGTGATGATCGGTGTCAGGGATGAGATGTGATTGGTGATGATCGGTGTCAGGGATGAGATGTGATTGGTGATGATCGGTGTCAGGGATGAGATGTGATTGGTGATGATCGGTGTCAGGGATGAGATGTGATTGGTGACGATCGGTGTCAGGGATGAGATGTGATTGGTGATGATCGGTGTCAGGGATGAGATGTGATTGGTGACGATCGGTGTCAGGGATGAGATGTGATTGGTGATGATCGGTGTCAGGGATGAGATGTGATTGGTGATGATCGGTGTCAGGGATGAGATGTGATTGGTGATGATCGTGTCAGGGATGAGCTGTGATTGGTGATGATCGGTGTCAGGGATGAGATGTGATTGGTGATGATCGGTGTCAGGGATGAGATGTGATTGGTGATGATCGGTGTCAGCGGTGAGATGTGATTGGTGATGATCGGTGTCAGGGATGAGATGTGATTGGTGTCGATCGGTGTCAGGGATGAGATGTGATTGGTGATGATCGGTGTCAGCGGTGAGATGTGATTGGTGACGATCGGTGTCAGGGATGAGCTGTGATTGGTGATCGGTGTCAGGGATGAGCTGTGATTGGTGATGATCGGTGTCAGGGATGAGATGTGATTGGTGTCGATCGGTGTCAGGGATGAGATGTGATTGGTGATGATCGGTGTCAGGGATGAGCTGTGATTGGTGTCGATCGGTGTCAGGTATGAGATGTGATTGGTGATGATCGGTGTCAGGGATGAGATGTGATTGGTGATGATCGGTGTCAGGGATGAGATGTGATTGGTGACGATCGGTGTCAGGGATGAGATGTGATTGGTGTCGATCGGTGTCAGGGATGAGATGTGATTGGTGTCGATCGGTGTCAGGTATGAGATGTGATTGGTGTCGATCGGTGTCAGGGATGAGATGTGATTGGTGATGATCGGTGTCAGGGATGAGATGTGATTGGTGACGATCGGTGTCAGGGATGAGATGTGATTGGTGACGATCGGTGTCAGGGATGAGATGTGATTGGTGACGATCGGTGTCAGGGATGAGATGTGATTGGTGTCGATCGGTGTCAGGGATGAGATGTGATTGGTGACGATCGGTGTCAGCGGTGAGCTGTGATTGGTGACGATCGGTGTCAGGGATGAGATGTGATTGGTGACGATCGGTGTCAGGGATGAGATGTGATTGGTGACGATCGGTGTCAGGGATGAGATGTGATTGGTGACGATCGGTGTCAGGGATGAGATGTGATTGGTGACGATCGGTGTCAGGGATGAGATGTGATTGGTGACGATCGGTGTCAGGGATGAGATGTGATTGGTGACGATCGGTGTCAGGGATGAGATGTGATTGGTGACGATCGGTGTCAGGGATGAGCTGTGATTGGTGTCGATCGGTGTCAGGGATGAGATGTGATTGGTGACGATCGGTGTCAGGGATGAGATGTGATTGGTGACGATCGGTGTCAGCGGTGAGCTGTGATTGGTGACGATCGGTGTCAGGGATGAGATGTGATTGGTGACGATCGGTGTCAGGGATGAGATGTGATTGGTGACGATCGGTGTCAGGGATGAGATGTGATTGGTGACGATCGGTGTCAGGGATGAGATGTGATTGGTGACGATCGGTGTCAGGGATGAGATGTGATTGGTGACGATCGGTGTCAGGGATGAGATGTGATTGGTGACGATCGGTGTCAGGGATGAGCTGTGATTGGTGTCGATCGGTGTCAGGGATGAGATGTGATTGGTGATGATCGGTGTCAGGGATGAGATGTGATTGGTGATGATCGGTGTCAGGGATGAGATGTGATTGGTGATGATCGGTGTCAGGGATGAGATGTGATTGGTGTCGATCGGTGTCAGGGATGAGATGTGATTGGTGACGATCGGTGTCAGGGATGAGATGTGATTGGTGACGATCGGTGTCAGGGATGAGATGTGATTGGTGACGATCGGTGTCAGGGATGAGATGTGATTGGTGACGATCGGTGTCAGGGATGAGATGTGATTGGTGATGATCGGTGTCAGGGATGAGATGTGATTGGTGACGATCGGTGTCAGGGATGAGATGTGATTGGTGACGATCGGTGTCAGGGATGAGATGTGATTGGTGACGATCGGTGTCAGGGATGAGATGTGATTGGTGACGATCGGTGTCAGGGATGAGATGTGATTGGTGACGATCGGTGTCAGGGATGAGATGTGATTGGTGACGATCGGTGTCAGGGATGAGATGTGATTGGTGATGATCGGTGTCAGGGATGAGATGTGATTGGTGATGATCGGTGTCAGGGATGAGATGTGATTGGTGATGATCGGTGTCAGGGATGAGATGTGATTGGTGACGATCGGTGTCAGGGATGTGATGTGATTGGTGACGATCGGTGTCAGGGATGAGCTGTGATTGGTGATGATCGGTGTCAGGGATGAGATGTGATTGGTGACGATCGGTGTCAGGGATGAGCTGTGATTGGTGACGATCGGTGTCAGGGATGAGATGTGATTGGTGACGATCGGTGTCAGGGATGAGCTGTGATTGGTGATGATCGGTGTCAGGGATGAGATGTGATTGGTGATGATCGGTGTCAGGGATGAGATGTGATTGGTGTCGATCGGTGTCAGGGATGAGATGTGATTGGTGACGATCGGTGTCAGGGATGAGATGTGATTGGTGACGATCGGTGTCAGGGATGAGATGTGATTGGTGACGATCGGTGTCAGGGATGAGATGTGATTGGTGACGATCGGTGTCAGGGATGAGATGTGATTGGTGATGATCGGTGTCAGGGATGAGATGTGATTGGTGACGATCGGTGTCAGGGATGAGATGTGATTGGTGACGATCGGTGTCAGGGATGAGATGTGATTGGTGACGATCGGTGTCAGGGATGAGATGTGATTGGTGACGATCGGTGTCAGGGATGAGATGTGATTGGTGACGATCGGTGTCAGGGATGAGATGTGATTGGTGACGATCGGTGTCAGGGATGAGATGTGATTGGTGACGATCGGTGTCAGGGATGAGATGTGATTGGTGATGATCGGTGTCAGGGATGAGATGTGATTGGTGATGATCGGTGTCAGGGATGAGATGTGATTGGTGATGATCGTTGTCAGGGATGAGATGTGATTGGTGACGATCGGTGTCAGGGATGAGATGTGATTGGTGACGATCGGTGTCAGGGATGAGATGTGATTGGTGATGATCGGTGTCAGGGATGAGATGTGATTGGTGACGATCGGTGTCAGGGATGAGCTGTGATTGGTGTCGATCGGTGTCAGGGATGAGATGTGATTGGTGACGATCGGTGTCAGGGATGAGATGTGATTGGTGATGATCGGTGTCAGGGATGAGATGTGATTGGTGATGATCGGTGTCAGGGATGAGATGTGATTGGTGATGATCGGTGTCAGGGATGAGATGTGATTGGTGTCGATCGGTGTCAGGGATGAGATGTGATTGGTGTCGATCGGTGTCAGGGATGAGCTGTGATTGGTGTCGATCGGTGTCAGGGATGAGCTGTGATTGGTGTCGATCGGTGTCAGGGATGAGATGTGATTGGTGATGATCGGTGTCAGGGATGAGATGTGATTGGTGATGATCGGTGTCAGGGATGAGATGTGATTGGTGTCGATCGGTGTCAGGGATGAGATGTGATTGGTGTCGATCGGTGTCAGGGATGAGATGTGATTGGTGACGATCGGTGTCAGCGGTGAGCTGTGATTGGTGTCGATCGGTGTCAGGGATGAGATGTGATTGGTGACGATCGGTGTCAGGGATGAGATGTGATTGGTGATGATCGGTGTCAGGGATGAGATGTGATTGGTGATGATCGGTGTCAGGGATGAGATGTGATTGGTGATGATCGGTGTCAGGGATGAGATGTGATTGGTGTCGATCGGTGTCAGGGATGAGCTGTGATTGGTGTCGATCGGTGTCAGGGATGAGCTGTGATTGGTGTCGATCGGTGTCAGGGATGAGATGTGATTGGTGTCGATCGGTGTCAGGGATGAGATGTGATTGGTGATGATCGGTGTCAGGGATGAGATGTGATTGGTGATGATCGGTGTCAGGGATGAGATGTGATTGGTGTCGATCGGTGTCAGGGATGAGATGTGATTGGTGTCGATCGGTGTCAGGGATGAGATGTGATTGGTGACGATCGGTGTCAGCGGTGAGCTGTGATTGGTGACGATCGGTGTCAGGGATGAGATGTGATTGGTGACGATCGGTGTCAGGGATGAGATGTGATTGGTGATGATCGGTGTCAGGGATGAGATGTGATTGGTGATGATCGGTGTCAGGGATGAGATGTGATTGGTGACGATCGGTGTCAGGGATGAGCTGTGATTGGTGATGATCGGTGTCAGGGATGAGATGTGATTGGTGTCGATCGGTGTCAGGGATGAGCTGTGATTGGTGTCGATCGGTGTCAGGGATAAGCTGTGATTGGTGTCGATCGGTGTCAGGGATGAGATGTGATTGGTGACGATCTGTGTCAGGGATGAGCTGTGATTGGTGTCGATCGGTGTCAGGGATGAGATGTGATTGGTGTCGATCGGTGTCAGGGATGATCTGTGATTGGTGTCGATCGGTGTCAGGGATGAGATGTGATTGGTGTCGATCGGTGTCAGGGATGAGCTGTGATTGGTGACGATCGGTGTCAGGGATGAGATGTGATTGGTGATGATCGGTGTCAGGGATGAGATGTGATTGGTGATGATCGGTGTCAGGGATGAGCTGTGATTGGTGATGATCGGTGTCAGGGATGAGATGTGATTGGTGATGATCGGTGTCAGGGATGAGATGTGATTGGTGACGATCGGTGTCAGGGATGAGATGTGATTGGTGTCGATCGGTGTCAGGGATGAGATGTGATTGGTGATGATCGGTGTCAGGGATGAGATGTGATTGGTGATGATCGGTGTCAGGGATGAGATGTGATTGGTGTCAGGGATGAGATGTGATTGGTGATGATCGGTGTCAGGGATGAGATGTGATTGGTGATGATCGGTGTCAGGGATGAGATGTGATTGGTGATGATCGGTGTCAGGGATGAGATGTGATTGGTGATGATCGGTGTCAGGGATGAGATGTGATTGGTGATGATCGGTGTCAGGGATGAGATGTGATTGGTGTCAGGGATGAGCTGTGATTGGTGACGATCGGTGTCAGGGATGAGATGTGATTGGTGATGATCGGTGTCAGGGATGAGATGTGATTGGTGACGATCGGTGTCAGGGATGAGATGTGATTGGTGACGATCGGTGTCAGGGATGAGATGTGATTGGTGATGATCGGTGTCAGGGATGAGATGTGATTGGTGATGATCGGTGTCAGGGATGAGATGTGATTGGTGACGATCGGTGTCAGGGATGAGCTGTGATTGGTGACGATCGGTGTCAGGGATGAGCTGTGATTGGTGACGATCGGTGTCAGGGATGAGATGTGATTGGTGACGATCGGTGTCAGGGATGAGATGTGATTGGTGACGATCGGTGTCAGGGATGAGATGTGATTGGTGACGATCGGTGTCAGGGATGAGCTGTGATTGGTGACGATCGGTGTCAGGGATGAGATGTGATTGGTGACGATCGGTGTCAGGGATGAGATGTGATTGGTGACGATCGGTGTCAGGGATGAGATGTGATTGGTGATGATCGGTGTCAGGGATGAGATGTGATTGGTGACGATCGGTGTCAGGGATGAGATGTGATTGGTGACGATCGGTGTCAGGGATGAGATGTGATTGGTGACGATCGGTGTCAGGGATGAGATGTGATTGGTGACGATCGGTGTCAGGGATGAGCTGTGATTGGTGACGATCGGTGTCAGGGATGAGATGTGATTGGTGCCGATCGGTGTCAGGGATGAGATGTGATTGGTGACGATCGGTGTCAGGGATGAGATGTGATTGGTGACGATCGGTGTCAGGGATGAGATGTGATTGGTGACGATCGGTGTCAGGGATGAGCTGTGATTGGTGACGATCGGTGTCAGGGATGAGATGTGATTGGTGACGATCGGTGTCAGGGATGAGATGTGATTGGTGACGATCGGTGTCAGGGATGAGATGTGATTGGTGACGATCGGTGTCAGGGATGAGATGTTCTTTGTCTTTCTATGAAGAGCTGCAGGTGCTCCCCCTCCCCCCACCACCTGGGGGATCGCAACCACCGACCTGAAACTGAATCTGTGACGGGGGAGGGGGAACTATTATTAGAGGGAAGTTTCCGGTCACATGGGGGTGGGGCAGAACTGATGTGACTCTCCGGGGGATGAGGTCTCTGTGAAGTTCCCCCCCCCCCCTCCTTTGGAGAACAACCCAAAAGTGTGTGTGTGTGTATATGTGTGTGTATATGTGTATATAATATATATATACACCTTTGGTATATTTTATTATGTAATAAGTGATCACATGACCTCTGTTCTCGGGTGTATAAGGGGCTTACGAGGGTGGGGTTGGAGACTGCAGCAGAGAAACAGCAGCACACTGATCTTCCCAGTGAAGAGCTTGGAGTACAGGAAAGCTGAGTGGGGGTGGGGTCATGTTGGTACAAGTCTGACCATTGGTGGACAGGCAGGCTGAGTGGGGGTGGGGTCATGTTGGTACAAGTCTGACCATTGGTGGACAGGCAGGCTGAGTGGGGGTGGGGTCATGTTGGCACAAGTCTGACCATTGATGGACAGGCAGGCTGAGTGGGGGTGGGGTCATGTTGGTAAAAGTCTGACCATTGGTGGACAGGAAAGCTGAGTGGGGGTGGGGTCATGTTGGTACAAGTCTGACCATTGGTGGACAGGAAAGCTGAGTGGGGGTGGGGTCATGTTGGTACAAGTCTGACCATTGGTGGACAGGAAAGCTGAGTGGGGGTGGGGTCATGTTGGTACAAGTCTGACCATTGGTGGACAGGAAAGCTGAGTGGGGGTGGGGTCATGTTGGTACAAGTCTGACCATTGGTGGACAGGAAAGCTGAGTGGGGGTGGGGTCATGTTGGTACAAGTCTGACCATTGGTGGACAGGAAAGCTGAGTGGGGGTGGGGTCATGTTGGTACAAGTCTGACCATTGGTGGACAGGCAGACTGTTCTCCCAGTACAGCCAGGAAACTGACCACACTGGGATGAATGTGCTCTCCTGCCTAGTGTGGTCATTTCACCCGTGTTTTTTATTTTGGCCTAAATCTTGTGTAAGCCGCTCCATCCAGGATTCATTATCTTCATTGAACCAGCAGGTGACACCCTCCCCCTCCATACATTCCATGCAGTGACACACCCCGGTACCAGAACGATCGCAGACCCCTCAGCCCCCCCGTGACAGCACTGTAGGGTGAAGAGAAGCACAAGTTTATTCAAACACCGGTACAAAGAGATCTACACTCAGGAGACAACCCCGCCCCCTTCTTTACATAATGGGGCGGGGCAAACTTTACCTCCTCCAGTAACATGACACACAGGTATAGTCAACTTCCCAACATGGAACCGTCTTCAGAAGAAATCCCCCCTCCCCCTCTCACAGCTAATCCACATACACATCCCATAATACTTTGCTCCCAAGGCAGACAGAAACAATAGAACAATGGGGTACAGCCACAGCTCAAACGTTCTGCTAAAAAGTCTACAACAGTTTGAGACCTCAAGATCAGACAATATTCCAGCAATCGGAAAGGTGGAATTATTTATCTTCATATATTTCTTGAGGGATATTATCAGAAATATTAATGTCCCAAGTGAAAGAGCCTCTTCATTCCTTCATCACAAACCACACATAGAACCCGGGATAACAAGAAACAGCGAGTCCGGCCGGCGTGGCCCAGCGGTGAATGCGGCCGGCATGGCTAGTCTGGTGGGGTTGTACGGCGAGTCTGGTGGGGTTGTGAGTCTGATGTGGCTGTGCGGTTGAGTCCGGCCGGCGTGGCTGTGCGTCTGGTGTGGCTGTGCGGGGAGTCCGGTCTGGCGGGGTTGTGAGTCCGGTGAGGTTGTACGGCGAGTCTGATTAGTACAGATGATAGTGAGGTTCTCGGTCATCCTGTGCCCCTAATAGACACAGGGAGACTTACACATAGGAGGGGCCGGGGGAGGGGGGGACATGGAGATTCCAGAGCTCTCTTAGGTAAGCTGGACTCCCGTCACATGTATGGGGGGAATCCCTCCCACTCAGCTATTATGTTTTGCCAGAGTTCCCACCATCACAACACACTGAGACGCCTTTCACACTGAGGCCCCTTTCACACTGAGGCCCCTTTCACACTGAGGCCCCTTTCACACTGAGACGCCTTTCACACTGAGACGCCTTTCACACTGAGACGCCTTTCACACTGAGACGCCTTTCACACTGAGGCCCCTTTCACACTGAGGCCCCTTTCACACTGAGGCCCCTTTCACACTGAGGCCCCTTTCACACTGAGGCCCCTTTCACACTGAGGCCCCTTTCACACTGAGACGCCTTTCACACTGAGACGCCTTTCACACTGAGACGCCTTTCACACTGAGACGCCTTTCACACTGAGGCCCCTTTCACACTGAGGCCCCTTTCACACTGAGGCCCCTTTCACACTGAGGCCCCTTTCACACTGAGACGCCTTTCACACTGAGACGCCTTTCACACTGAGACGCCTTTCACACTGAGGCCCCTTTCACACTGAGGCGCCTTTCACACTGAGGCGCCTTTCACACTGAGGCGCCTTTCACACTGAGACGCCTTTCACACTGAGACCCCTTTCACACTGAGACGCCTTTCACACTGAGACGCCTTTCACACTGAGACCCCTTTCACACTGAGGCGCCTTTCACACTGAGACGCCTTTCACACTGAGACGCCTTTCACACTGAGGCCCCTTTCACACTGAGACGCCTTTCACACTGAGACGCCTTTCACACTGAGACGCCTTTCACACTGAGACGCCTTTCACACTGAGACGCCTTTCACACTGAGACGCCTTTCACACTGAGACGCCTTTCACACTGAGACGCCTTTCACACTGAGACGCCTTTCACACTGAGACGCCTTTCACACTGAGACGCCTTTCACACTGAGACCCCTTTCACACTGAGACGCCTTTCACACTGAGGCGCCTTTCACACTGAGGCGCCTTTCACACTGAGGCGCCTTTCACACTGAGGCGCCTTTCACACTGAGGCGCCTTTCACACTGAGACGCCTTTCACACTGAGACGCCTTTCACACTGAGACGCCTTTCACACTGAGGCCCCTTTCACACTGAGGCCCCTTTCATTCTAAAAAAAGTGCATGAAAAGCTCACGAAAACCTATTTTCTTATCGTACATCAGGGGACACAGAGCCATAGTAATTACTATGTGGGTTATAGGCCACCTTCAGGTGATGGACACTGGCACTCCCTAAGACAAATAGTGCACTCCCTATATAACCCCTCCCACCTCCCTATATAACCCCTCCCACCTCCCTTTATAACCCCTCCCCTTACTGGGAGTTCCTCAGTTTTTACGCCAGTGTCTAAGGTGTTGGTCACAGGTGAAGATGTGTTGAGCTCCTCTGGAGCAATCCTTGCTGGGGCAGGCCATGCAGACCGGATCCATTCAAAGTGTCTTTCTGGCCGAATTGGATGGTACCCGGGCCTTGTATCTGAAGAAACGAGGTTTTGCCTGTAACGCTTCTCTTTTTAGAGAGCTGGACCCCGGGATCCAGTACTTTTTTGGTAGTAAGGCCATAAAGTTTTACTGGCGGAGGTGCTGTTGCAGGTCCAGGATTGTGGGTTTCCTTGAGGATCCCCGACTCCTGAAGATTTAACGGAACCCACCGTGAGGGGTGAAGTTGGGGTCTGTTGGTTTACCACAGAAAACTCTGCGGCGGGAAAGGTAAGTGGAGTTTTCTAAGAATTTTTTTAAATTTTCTTATGAATGTCATGTGATCACCACTGGGGGTTGTATTGAGCACTTACTGTCTCATGCTTCTCAGAAAGCCACAATGTGATCCAGGAAGCGGAAGTCCTTCCTCTTCAGGCCAAATTTGAAAAAAAAAAACAAAAAAAGGCACGAATGGACGCCGCTCGGCAGCTTCCAGCTCCCCCCTTGCCATTCCTTCCTCCTTCCTGGGATCCCCATAGGATCAGGAACGCAGGAAAAGCGCGTTTTTAAAAGTTACAGGGGAAGGGACATAGGCGGGGGGGCGGGGCTTAGTGCTGCGTTGGCGTCCTCCAACCTTTAGTGCTGGGAAGGAGGTTTTAAAAGGCACCATTTGTGCTGTTTTATGCTGCTGGAGGGACACGAGAGCAAAAGTGGTATTAAGAGGTTCGGTGACACAGGCATTCCTTTTTGACACATTTACAGCATCAGGCTGAGCATTAATGACAGAGCTGGACTATCGCTCAAGCAGTGGATATTTTCCATCTCGTAGTACCTCTGCTTTGTGCATCGGGCTATGAGCGGAAGGGGGGTAAAAAACACCTCAAGAAAGGGCTCTAGTAAGACTACTACATTCACACGGCAGCCTAGAACCATCTCAAAAAAGATGGCGTCCTCCCCTGAGAGTGATATGGTGATCAGAGTAAACCATCAGGAGGGGCAGCCCCTCTGTATATTACCCAGGAGGTTTTTTTTCTTCAACCATTTTAAGCTTGGAGAAAAAAATTGATGCTTTAATTGCATTCCAGAGAGGAACTAAGCGTAGCAGGTCCCCGTCCATTGCTCAGGACCCTCGTTCTGAGGAGCAAGAGAGGACCATTTGCCTTCTAAGGACCAGGACGGGACTAACGTCTCCTCTTCTGAAGAACCTGATACGGAGATATCAGATCTGCAGGAAAGATGGTTGGTACAATCTCTCACTGAATTGGTCCGCTCTACATTTTCACAGTCAATCGATGAGCCCATGTCTGGTTTGGCTTCACTAAAAGCCTCCCCAATCTATTCATTCTTTTCCTATCCATTCATGGCTAAGGAAGCTTTATGTATTCTGAGTGGGAGCACCCAGATAAACAATTTTTCCCTCCAAAAAAGGTTTTCAATACTTTATCCTATGGAGGAAGAGTTTTATAAGAAATGGGGAATTCCAGCAATTGACGCTACTATATTATCTGTGAATAAAAACCTGACTTGTCCGGTAGACAATGCTCATATGCTAAAGGATCCAACAGATAATAAGTTGGAGTTCCTTTTTAAAAACTATATTTCGCTCGCAGGTTCAGTCGTTCAACCTGCACTGGCAGCGATCGGAGTATCTCAGTCCTTAAAGGACCAGTTTATAGAGGTACTCAATTATTCCTGATCAGCAGGCCCAGGAGTTGGCCGGGATTTCAGAAGCGTTGTGTTTTACTGTAGACGCTATGAAAGATTCTATTCTCCAGGCCGCATGGCTCATGCTCAGGCTGGTACATAGAGCGTAGAATCCTATGGTTAAAAAATTGGTCAGCCGAAGCGCCATGCAAAAAGCCCTTGACCAGTTTCCCTTTTCATGGCGAACGGTTGTTCAGAGACGATCTGGATAAGTATATCCAAAGAATTTCTAATGGGAAAAGTTCCCTTTTACCGGTTTAAGAAGAAGTTTAAGCATTTTACTTTTAAACGTACTTCTTCTCCAGTGCCAGGGACATCAGCCTCCAGGCAGTCACGATGGCTTCCACCATCAGGTTCAAGAGGTAAACCTCAGGGTCAGTCCCAGGGTCAAAAGAGGACCTGGGGGAAGAAACCCACAAAACAAAATACTAAAGCCTCCTTATGAAGTGACGCTCCCCCTCGCTCGAGTGGGGGGAAGGCTTCTGCAGTTTTCAAGGGTCTGGCAGGAACAATGTCAAGACAGATGGGTGGCTTCCTCAATTTCTCTAGGTTACAAACTAGAGTTCCAAGAGTTCCCATCTCCTCATTTTCTCAGATCAAACGTTCCCAGAGATCCAATGAAAAAAAGGTCTCTTTCTAGCTGTGGATCATCTCTTATCTCAAGGAGTGATATCGAAGGTCCCCTTGGAAGAGCGAGGTTTGGGCTTTTATTTAAACCTGTTCACGGTTCTGAAAGCAAACGGGGATATCAGACCCATTTTAGATCTCACACATCTAAGCCGGTTTTTAAATATCCGTTCCTTTCGCATGGAGTCAATCCGATCAGTAGTCTCCATCCTACAAGGGGAGAACTTCTGGCGTCAAGCAACATCAAGGATGCTAATCTCCATGTGCCGATTTTCCCCACTCATTAGAAATTTCTACACTTCGAGGTAGAAAATCTTCATTTTCAGTTTGTAGCTCTACCTTTTGGTCTAGCTACTGCACCTCAAGTGTTTACAAAGGTCCTGGCTCCTCCTTAGCCAGGTTAAGGGTCAAAGGTATAACTAGACTAGCCTACTTATCTACTCTTGATAGATCAATCGATAGCCCGCTTAAACCAAACTTTGGTCACCGCAGTCAGCTACCTGGAAGACCTAGGTTGGATTCTCAACCTAGAAAAATCCTCCTTAAAACCATCAAGGATATTGCAGTACTTGGGGCTGATCATAGATGCAGCTCAGAGGGTGTTTCTGCCCCAGGAAAGGATCAGTTCCATAAAAGAACTAATTCAGTTGGTCAAAACAAAGAAGAATCCTTCTATTCGACTTTACATGAAATTGTTGGGAAAGATGGTGGCTTCTTTCGAGGCCGTTCCTTATGCGCAGTTTCAAGGCTGCTATAAAACGGTATCCTGTCTACTTGGAAGAAGAAGGTCCAAGCTCTGGACTTTCCAATGCATTTATCCCCCAATATGCCTCAGAGCCTCAATTTGTGGTTGATATGCAAGAATCTTCTAAAAGGGGAAATCCTTTCTGCCAGTCACCTGGAAAGTGGTAACAGATGCCAGCCTTCTGGGCTGGGGAGCAGAGCTCTGGACTTTCCAATGCATTTATCCCCCAATATGCCTCAGAGCCTCAATTTGTGGTTGATATGCAAGAATCTTCTAAAAGGGGAAATCCTTTCTGCCAGTCACCTGGAAAGTGGTAACAGATGCCAGCCTTCTGGGCTGGGGAGCAGTCCTGGATGAAGCGGCTGTCCAGGGGAAATGGTCCAAATCAGAGAGGACCTTGCTCATCAATATTCTAGAGATTCGGGCAGTACGCCTAGCCCTAGAGGCCTGGACGCTCAGACTACGGAATTATCCTGTCAGGATTCAATCCAACAATGCCACAGCGGTGGCCTACATCAATCACCAAGGGGGCACGAGAAGTTGTGTGGCCCAGAGAGGTGAATCATATTCTTTCTTGGGCAGAAAGCAACATTCCTTGCCTATCAGTAATTTTCATTCCAGGGATAGAAAATTGGCAGGCGGACTACGTGAGTCGCCAACAATTGTTCCCAGGAGAATGGTCCCTTCATCCCGGCATCTTTCTGTCAATATGTCAGAAATGAGACTTCTGGACGTGGATCTGTTTGCGTCCAGGTTCAACAAAAAGATTGACAACTTTGTGTCAAGGACAAGGAATCTGATGGCATACGGAGCAGATGCCTTGGTGTTCCTGTGGGATCAGTTCTCACTGATCTATGCGTTCCCTCCTGTTCTGCTGCTTCCGCGTCTTCTTTGCAGGATCAAGCAAGAAGGGAAGGAGGTAATTCTTGTGGCCCAGGAGATCTTGGTTTGCCGACATCATAAAAATGGCGGTAGGGGACCCTTGGACCCTACCACTGTGGCCAGACCTCCTCTCGCAAGGTCTAGTATTCCATCCTACCTTACAAACGCCAAATTTAATGGTTTGGCTATCGAGACCCACATTCTAAAGGGCCGTGGGCTGTCAGCTTCAGTAGTTGCTACCTTGGTTAATGCTAGGAAGCCGGCCTCCAGAATCATATACTATAGAGTCTGGAAGGCATGTGTCTCCTGGTGTGAATCCAGGGGTTGGCACCCCAGAAAATATGTCTTAGGATCCTTGGATTCCTACAGATGGGATTAGAGATGAAGTTGGCCTTGAGTACTATCAAAGGTCAGGTGTCGGCCTTATCAGTGTTTTTTCAATGACCACTTGCTTTATACTCTCTGGTTCAGAACTTTTTTTATATAGGGGGTAACTCAGATTAATCCCCCAGTTAGATCTCCCCTGAACCCTTGGGATTTAAATTTAGTCCTATCGGCTTTACAAAAACAGCCTTTTGAGCCAGTTCGAGATATTCCCTTGGTCCTCTTGACGAGGAAAATAATTTTCTTGGTTGCCATATCCTCTACAAGAAGAGTATCGGGGTTGGCTGCTCTTTCTTGTAAAGAGCCATATTTGATATTTCATAAGGATAAGGTTGTATTGCGACCTCATCCTAATTTAGTATCGGGTTTTCATTTAAACCAGGATATTGTTCTGCCTTCATTTTTTCCAGAACCTCGTTCTGTGGAAGAAAAGTCACTACATTCTCTTGATGTGGTGAGGGCGGTCTGTTTGAAAGTGACCGCTCAGATTCGTAAAACAAATGTTTTGTGTTGCCAGAAGGTCCTAAAAGAGGACAGGCAGCGTCAAAATCTACTATTTCTAAATAGATTTGTCAAGTGATTGTTCAAGCTTATGGTTTAAAGAGGAAAATTCCTCCTTTTCATAATAAAGCGCACTCCACCGGGGCTGTTGGTGATGCACTGCCCAAGAAGCACTAAGTCTCCATGGCTTAGATCTGCAAGGCCGCAACTTGGTCTTCAGTCCACACATTTACCAGATTCTGTCAAGGTCATGAGGATATTGCCTTTGGGCGCAGTGTACGGCAGGGTGCAGTATAGGTCCTCTGATCTTATGGTGCCCTACTTTTGTTGTGTCCCCTCCCCTCAGTTGCCATTGCTCTGGGACATCCCACATAGTAACTACTATGGCTCTGTATCCCGTGATGTACGATAAGAAAATAGGATTTTTATAACAGCTTACCTGTAAAATCCTTTTCTTTGAGGTACATCACGGGACACAGAGGTCCCTCCCTTCTTTGGTACACACGTGTATTGCTTGGCTACAAAACTGAGGTACTCCCAGTAGTGGGAGGGGTTATATAGGGAGGGCACTTCTTGTCTTAGGGTGTGCCAGTGTCCATCACCTGAAGGTGGCCTATAACCCCACATAGTAACTACTATGGCTCTGTGTCCCGTGATGTACTTCAAAGAAAAGGATTTTACAGGTAAGCTGTTATAAAAATTCTATTTTCATTAAAATCAATGAATGTTTTCACACTGGGGCAGTGCGCTGGCAGGGCGGCGAAAAAACGCCCCTCTCCATTGAAATGAATGAAAAGAGCTTCAAAAGTGCCTGAAAAGCTCTTCAAAAGATCTCAGTGTTTTTACTGCCCATTTACAAGAGTCTTTGTGTGAAA